>JAHLJT010003656.1:113544242-113636712 GCA_031308135.1 Acheta domesticus | reverse complement strand
CTTTATGGAAACTAAACCTTCTCCCCCGCCCTCTTCCGCAAGGAAGAGGAGATGTCCGGAAAGAAACCTTGATTTGAATAGTTTCTTTTCAATGAAGAAGATAGACCAAAAAAACAAGATTCCTCCTCATGGCATGCGCTGAGGAAGGTAAATCATTTAAAATGGTTAGTGCTGTGGCGTTTGGGCGCGAGCAATAGAGGAAAATATGGAAAATTGCAAGCCGTAGTGCGTCAAAGAGGAATGGCACCATTCTTTTTGAAGCGCTAACGGATGAACAGATTGATAGAATTATGAAGACGAAGCAGATTGCCGGCCTCCAGGTGGAGGTGACCACTCACCCAACACTCAATCTTTGTAAGGGAGTGGTCAATCATGTTGACTTCTCAACAGAGAGCGAGGAAGATCTGGTTGCTTTCTTCAAGAGTTCAGGGTGTGACAGATGTTTATACAATTAAGAGGAGGGAGCATGGGCGAGAAATCCCACTTCCACTCTTATCCTAACATTCAACCTCCATACTTTGCCCCGGAATATCTCGTGCGGTTTTTATAACCTCCGCGTGCGACAGTATGTGCCGAATCCTTTGCGGTGCTTTCAAGTGCCAACGATTCGGCCATACACAACACGGTGCATGGCAGATACCCCAGTGTGGCGGTAACTGTGGTAAACCATCTCACGAACCTGGACCTAGCACCACTACACCGCATTGCGTAAACTGCGAAGGTGCCCTCCGGCAAATTATAATCAATGCCCCACCTTTTTGAAAGAGCGTGATATCCAAAAGATAAGAGTCGTAAAAAAGTGTCTTTCCCTGAAGCCAAACGTCGGTTCCATGCGAGGAACCCAGTCGACCTCTCGCGCTCGTTTTCTGCCACTGTGAAAGCAAAATCTCCGAGTGCAGCAGCGGGCTGCCAAACAGAACGCGCTGCCGCGCAAGTAGTGAGTTTTGGTTGCTAAGTGTCACCAGTAGACCTCCCTGGGGATACATCTCCCCTTGAGGGTGGGAGAATAATAATCCCCACAAAATATAAGGTACACAAAAAAGTCCAACCAGCACAGTCCACGAAATCGACAACAAAAACTGTATCGACGGAAGTTGACGTCAGACGGACACCAAACCCCAACATAAAAGGACCTTCGAAGTCGCGACCGACTACAGCTTTTGAAACTAGCTCTGAGCGAGCATCCAGCCCCCCTGGCAACACCCAGGAGGTTTCTGTTTTGGGGGAGGCTCCCGTTGGGGAGGAGTCTCGTGCATCCGGCTCCCAACGTCGGAAGAAAAAAGAAAGTTAATTCTACCATGGCTCTAATGTCATGGAACGCAAATGGTTTCTCCTCGCGACGGGACGACCTTAAACTGTTGGTGTCCCGTCACAATCCTATGGTGATTTGTCTTCAAGAGACACACCTTACCCCACTTCGTCCTCTATCTTTTCGCGGATTTTCTTCGTACAGGTTCGATGTGGATGATGGTCTCCGCGCTCATGGCGGAGTTGCTTCACTGGTGCATGATTCGCTGCTATCTACAGAGGTACCTCTTCAGAATGACTTCAAACAGTATGTGTGCAGGTGCACCTCCCATCCCTCACACTTACTGTGTGCAACATTTATATCCCTCCAGGTCTGACTATATCAGCAGACGAACTCTTAGGGTTGATAAATCAACTGCCTTCTCCATTTATGATAGACGGCGATGTGAATGCCCACAGTCCTCTCTGGGGCTCTTCCCGCACGTGTCCGAGAGGCAGTATCTTTGAATCAGTAATAGACACAGCGGACTTGGTTATTCTGAACTCTGGTGAAGCAACTCATTTTGCCGTCGCCACAAACTCGAGCACGTGTATTGATTTAGTTCTTTGCATACCTTCTCTTTCAACCGACCTGCAATGGTCCATCCTAGACGACCTATATGGTAGCGACCACTATCCCATTATCGTCCACATTGATAGACTTGCGCGTGGTTTGGCGCGCCCCCCTCAATGGTGCGTCCTTCGTGCTGACTGGCCGAGTTTTCAAGCGAATGTGAATCTATCAGAGGGTGAATTTGTTAGTGTGGAGGATATGGCAGCTCATTTTAACACTGCAATATTGCAAGCTGCGGGCACTGCAATCCCCAAGTCGACGACACCCCTTTGTACCGTGGTGGAACTTGGATTGCTCAAGGGCTGTCGGTGCTCGGAAGAAAGCGTTGGCTCGACTTAAACATTATCCAACCGCGGATAACCTTATTGATTACAAGAGGTGCAGAGCTAAGGCGAGGAGAAACCATATTAGAAAGCAAGAATGCATCATGGAAGGCATACGTGTCCTCCTTGAATTGCCACACGCCACCACGTCTAGTATGGAGGAAGGTGCGTCTAATTAAAGGGTACCCTTTTTCATACTCAGTGCCAGGCCTTAGAAAAAATGGTCAGATAATCACAGATCGAGACGCCGTTGTAGAGGAACTTGCCACTCACAATGAAAAGATGTCGAGTTCGGCAACTACTCTCCAAACTTCCTTTTGTTTAAAGAAAGAATGGAAAATCGCGCTTTGGATTTTTCGAGCAGAGCACATGAGGATTATAATACCCCTTTCTCTATGAATGAAATGCGTTCTGCTCTGAAGCTTGCCAAAAGAACCACTCCAGGTCCAGACGAAATCCACAACTTAATGTTGCAGCATCTTCCCGAAACTGCCATGGAATTTCTTTTCCGGCTCTTCTCCATATCTGGGAAGAGCATACTATCCCTACCATGTGGCGAGAAGCTATCATCGTCCCAGTTCCCAAAGTGGGGAAAGATCGATCACTGCCATCAAGTTATCGACCTATTTCCCTCACAAGCTGTGTAAGCAAAGTGCTGGAACGCATGGTGAATCAGCGTCTAGCCTGGACCTTGGAGCATAAAAATCTGTTGACGCCAATCCAAATCGGGTTTAGACGAAACCGATCTACCTTGGACCACCTCGTTTCGCTGGCAACAGCTATCTCTACATCGTTCGTCTTGAAACAACATCTAGTGGCTATATTATTTGATATAGAAAAGGCCTACGACACCACCTGGAGGTACGGCATTCTGCAAACCCTGCACTCTTGGGGATTTAAGGGGAAGCTTCCGCTATTCCTCCAAAACTTCTTATTGAATAGATCCTTCCGTGTTCGTGTGGGTGATAGACTTTCTCGTAGTCACTCCCTTGAAAATGGTATCCCTCAAGGATCAGTGCTGAGTGTCACTCTGTTTGCCATCGCCATCAATGGTATAGCGTCGACTGTACTTAAGACATCGTTATTGTGGATCACTTTGCCATTTTCTGTTCCTCCAGCAGCATCAGCGTGATCCAGAGGCAATTCCAAATGGTGCTCAACAAGCTCCACAAATGGAGTGAGTCAACGGGCTTTAAATTCTCTTCTACTAAATGTATCGGTTTGCATTTCTGTAGGATATACCATTTGCATAGTAATCCAGTCCTTCACTTGGCAGGAAACCCGCTTCCATTTGCAGAATCTGCCAGGTTCCTGGGGCTTACATTTGACAAGTCTCTCACCTGGCGCGCTCACATCCGTGGACTACAAACCAGATGTGTCTCTCCCCTTAATCTTCTCCGAATGCTGATTGGTACATCATGAGGTGCCGACCGCACTACCCTTTTACGTCTGTATAGATCACTCATCCGCTCAGTTTTGGACTACGGTAGTGAAGTGTATGGCTCAGCAGCTCCCTTCACTCTGCGACCCATCAATAGTATTCACCACGCGGGTATCCGTCTAGCAACAGGCGCATACCGCACCAGCCGAATTGAGTGCCTTTTATCCGCGGCTGGCGAGCCTTCCTTAAAACGAAGGCGGGATATTTTATTAGCATCTTACGGAGCTAAAGTATCAGGACTCCCTAATCATCCTTGCCGCCAAATAATTATCCATCCTGAATATGAAACATCATATATTCTTCGAACATCGCTGCCTCAGCCTCCAGGTATTAGATTGCAAAATCTTCTGCGGGACCTTAATGTTGATCTTCCGACACCCATGAAACCCCCAAGTCACTCGATTCCTCCATGGAAACTCCTCCGCCCGAATATTGATTTCAGACTATCCAACCTGCCTAAACAAACGACGAGTCTTCTTGCTTACCAGATACATTTTAGGAAATGAGGGCAGCCTATCCAGATCATGTATTCTTATATACAGACGGCTCATCATTCAATGATGCGGTGGCTTGTATTTGTTATTGTATCAGGGTCACAAAATCATATCGGCTACATTCTCAGTGCAGTACCTTCACTGCTGAAATGTATGCAATTCTTGAAGCCCTAAAATACATCGAGTCAACGACCTTACGTCAAGTAGTTCTTTGTTCCGATTCTCTTAGCTCGTTACAAGCTGTCTCCCGTTTTTCCTCAGACTACCTGACGGAATCTATTCAAAACATCATTCATCGCCTTCTGTCTCGCCACTACGATCTAATACTGAGTTGGGTCCCAGGCCATGTGATAATCATAGGGAACGAGTTGGCTGACCAGGCGGCAAAATCGGCAACGGAGAATACTCATGTTGACATTCCTTTCGTACCATCGTCCGATGTTAAAGCTTCTTTAAAACGACTGATCTTTAGAGCGTGGCAAACAGAGTGGCACAATACCACCTTTAAACTAAGCGTAATAAAGGATACTGTTAATCCCTGGCGCTCCTCATCCCGACCTTCTAGGCGCGAGGAAGTTATTTTAACCCGTCTGCGTATCGGACACTGTCACTTCTCCCACAGTTTCCTCATTCGGGGAGAATCTCCTACCTGTGTCTCGTGCAGGGCGGCTCTCTCTGTGGAACACGTCCTCCTGCATTGTTTGAGATTTGATGGCAGCCGACGTAGACATGCTCTGGGCAAATCTCTACGAGAGGTGCTTGGAGATGACGATTCTGCGCTCTCAAAGCTTTTTTGTTTTTTGAGAAAATGCGGAACATACAATTTTATATGACATAGGGACATGTTTTACTGGCCCCAAATTCTGTTTTATTCTTTCTGCTTAATTATTTTAAGTATAATTGTAGTGTTCTTGTTTAAAGTATACATGTTCTTTAAAATTAGTAGGCAAGTGCACCAATTACACTTTTATTAGAAGTTTAATATATTTGTTTTTAGAAAACTTTGACATGGGCGCCAATGACCTTAGCAGTTGAAGCGCCCTATAAACCTAATCAATCAATCAACCCAGGTCGCAGCCCGGAAGAAGTTTTGAAATCGGCCGACTTGGAAAAATCTTTAGTGGAAAGCCGTCCGGGCCCCTCCTCCTCCACAAAGACTTTCTCTAAGCCTGAACCTCCCCCGCAGCACCCTAGGTTTGACGGCAAGCACTCGCTATTAATTCCTTTCCCGACTGCCAGGCCAGCGTAGTGCCCTCTCTGCAAGTTCCGGGTGCTAGAGAACTCGTCCTCCGCCATCAGGAAAGTTCTCTGCGAGCATCTCACAGCCACCCATGCCTGGCCTCACTACTTCAAATCTACCATCACTTGCTCCGGGTGCGGCAAGAACGCAGCAAAGGCGGATCACTACCGGTCCTGTACTTGGAAAGGGGGAAAAGTCGCTCCACCGCCTTCGAAGACCAAAACAACGGATACAAATGTTACTCGACTCGATAATGCCTTGGAGCACTCTAACCCACCTAAGTCCACTCTGAAGAAGGCCATCAGGTCTGTGCGCTTCCATCTTCCTTCGACCGAGCCTAAGGAAGTTCTAAGGATCACCTTCAGTGATGTAGGCAGAACAGTGACCACACCACCCAAGACCCCCCAACAGGTCACAATTACTATCCCCGGAACTTCAGAAGACTCTTCTCCTCCGGCAGAGATCTCCAATGAAGGCATCTAAATTGATCACTCGGACCAGGATTTTTGCCCTCCTTACAGCCAGTCCTTTGCGAAGATTCCATCCTCTTTCCTCTGCCCGCGGCTTTCGTGACACGATGCCCGCTATTTCCGGAAGACCATGAAGCCATCAGCAGCTCGAACAAGATGTATAGTCGGCTTCATAGCCTGAAGAGGCATCTTACGGCCACTCATAAGTCTTCGTTGCCGGTCCACAAGGTCTGCTGTGGCTGTAAGGCCATTATCCCTTATCACTGGAAGCGACACGCCCTCGCCTGCGAAGCGTATCTCGCCATTTCTTTCCCGCCGGAATCGCTCTTCTCCCCGGCGTTTTTCTGTCGAATCGAGGGTTGTGAGAATGTTTTCGCGACGACCGCGCAGCGCTCGCAACATGAACGGGCGCGCAACGAACGCCCCGCCAGAGAGCAGCTCCCTCGTGCGCCGACGTTCAGGCAGCGCAAGAACACCCAAGCGCGCGTGCAAGCTCTGGCGCATGCCTCGGACGACGCCGCAAACACGGCAGGACAGTCGGATGTATCGCTCTCCTCCCAGGACGAAGCCCCTCCTCCTCCGGTGTCTGAGGCGACGCCCACGCCACAGATGCCGCGCGCCCCAGAGCAACAGCCCCTAAGCGGCGATGCGCCGACCCAGCAGGAAGAGGACGAGGAGGTCAACACCCCTTCGCCAGTGCCCGCCCCTCGAGAACCCTCGCTCGCAGGCAGAAAGCGGCCAGAACTCGAGATGAGAGGCGCTATTATCGAAGCGGCGAAGTCTCCCACCTCCAACGCCAATTGGGTGGTGTTAGAGGAGCTAATAGATCAAGCCCTTAAAAGGGTTCAAATGATTGTGCTGAGGAACCCCCCCGCTCCATTCCGGTCGGACGCTGGCACCAACCGACCTCTGAATCGGGCGGCGGTAAAGGCCAAAATCTCCGATATTTACAAGGGGAACCCGAAAAGGGCCATGCGCATTTAAGCGGACGCGGAAGGGCCGAGGTGCCAGCTCTGCCCAGACGCCATGTCGCAGCACTTCTCCTTGCCCTCGTTTTCGCACCCTGAGATGCCTGCGCAGTTCCCGGAGGCCGAAGGGAGGCCATCGCTATCTTCGGAATCCTTCACTCCGAAGGAAGTGAGCGAGAGGCTTCACGGCTGTTCAAACTCCGCTCCTGGGGATGACAGGCTCCAGTACGAGCACTGGAGAAGAGTAGACCCGTTATGCCGCCTTATCACCCCTATTATTAACGCTTGCTTCAGATTCCGTCGTGTGCCAGCTTCATGGAAATCGTCGAAAACGATTTTTATACACAAGGGAGGTGCCACTGACGCCCCCGCCAACTGGCGCCCAATCTCCCTAGGAGCGACGATCTACAAGTTGTACACCAGCCTTTTGAGTCGCCGTCTCAACTCCTGGGCCGAAGAGAATGGCGCCTTCTCCCCGGCCCAGAAGGGATTTAGACCACACGACGGGGTGTATGAAAATAATTATATGGTGGAGTGCCTCCTGGAAGATGCCCGCAGCGTCTTGCCCATGCCCGTGCCCATGCCCATGCCCATGCCCGCGACATCTCCTTCGCTTTTCTTGACCTCGCGAACGCCTTCGGGTCCGTTTCGCACGAGGCAATGTTTTAAGCCCTTCGCTCTGTGGGCACAGGCGACCACTTCCTCGAGGTGGTCGAAAATCTTTATAGCAACAACTTCTCTTCCTCCATCACCTCCGAGGGTCTCTCCACCCCCTCTCTTTGTCAACGGGGAGTGCGACAGGGCTGCCCTCTCAGCCCCTCGCTTTTTAATCTGACTATCGACCCTATCTTGAGAGCTGTTCTGGAATTGTCGCCCTTGGACATCCCAGGCGGAGCGTATGCGGACGACATTTGGCTGGCCACCACTAGTCCGTCCCGGCTCCAGAGGATGCTGGACGTCCTCTCCTCCAAACTGGCGACCATTGGCATTTCCATCAATGCCCACAAAAGCGACTCTCTTTGTGTCAAGGATGGCGCCGTCATTTCCAAGACTCTGAAGATTGATAACTCTCCCTTAAGAAATCACTCTCAATTCGATTCTACTCGTTTTCTTGGTCGCCCGGTTGGCTTCTCTATAATCCCTTCTCTCGCCACTGTAAAAGACGTTTTGTCTCAGGCGGAGAAGATCATGGATGCCAATCTCGCCCCATGGCAGAAGGTGGATGCTCTCCAATCCTACATCTTACCGAGGCTCCCCTTCTCCATTAGAATGAACACCCTTAAGGTCGACGACGCCAAACAACTTGACGGTTGGCTGCGTGCTGGCGTAAATGAGGCTATTGGTCTCCCCGACAACGCCTCTTCTTAATATTTATACGCCTCGCGATCCGGTGGAGGCTTGGGGCTCCCTCACTACGCCAAAGAGGTGCATTTTGCGTTTGTCGAGGGAGCTTTCAAGCTCCTTACCTCAAGAGACCCGGTGGTGCGCCAGAGAGCGAATTCGCACCTTCGAGCGACCGCAGCCAGCCGGATGCCGGACACAGATCTCTCTCCAGACGCGATCGCCGACTACCTCAATGGCGCAGTGGCAGTGCAGCATCGAGGGCTCGGCAACTTCTGGTCCCGAACAAGAATCGCCTCCACTGCCCTGAAAATCCGTTGGTCCTTTACATTCACGGATGGACAACTGGTCCCGACGCTCTTTATCCCTTCTCCTTCGGGAGATAAAATCGTCAGGAGCAGACAACGGAATGCGGTTCTGCGCCACCTTCGCCAAGCGAACCAGGCCTTCCACCTGGAGACGTGGAAGAACCAGAAAGACCAGGGCAGGTCGGCGCATGATCTTTCTCGCGCTGGCAACAAGTCTTCCCACTTTGTGAGGACCGGGGCACACCTTCGATGGTCTGACTACTTCTTCGTGCACCATGCGCGCTTTAATCTTCTTCGCGGGGTGAGAGCGGGCTTCCCTTGTGCCGACTCTGAAGAAGATGACGGCTGTCGTTATGGATGCTTGAAAAACGACCAACCCAGAAAAGAAACTCAGGCGCACGTCCTCAACCATTGCCGCCATAACTACGGCGTGATGCTGAAACGCCACAATGCAATTGTGGACATGGTGAAGGGTGCCTCCTCCGCGATGAAATGGCGCATCATCGCCGAGGACGAGCGATTCGGCACTGAGGACCGTCGCCCTGACTTAGTTTTAGCCAACCGACAAGGGACAATCTACAAGATTCTGGACGTTGCAGTAGCTTTCGAGGGCAAGCCTGACTCCCTAGAAGCGGCACGGAAAAGAAGATCTCCAAACACCAGAACGTGCTGGCAGAAACCCGGGCAATCGAGGGCGTGCGATCAGCAGCAGTCGTTCCGATCGTGGTCGGGTCCAGGGGCGCCTGGGACCCGAAGAACGACGCTCTCCTGAGGGACCTGGTCCATCCTGACTACCTTCCAGAGCTCAGGAGAATGGTCTCGGCGGCCATCAGAGGGTCGCACGATGTTTACAAGCATCACTTCAGCTAAATCTCCTATCACCCTCACTTATTCTCATCTATCCCTCGTCGACCCCGGAGCCGCCATCACCAAGCTCTTTTCAGAGCTCTTCTGCCACTCAGCCGCCTTCCGCCTGCCGCTTCCCCCTCGAGGGACCGGTCCTTCTCAGGACGAACCGCTCTTCTGAGAGCGAAACGCTCTTCTCAGGGTGAAACGCTCTTCTCTGAGCGAACCGCTCTTCTCAGAGCGAACCGCTCTTCTTAGAGCGAACCGCTCTTTTCAGCGCGAACCGCTCTTTTCAGAGCGAAACGCTCTTTTTAGAGCGAGTCGTCACTGTTAAGACGACCGTCCTTATTTTGGGCGAGTTGCTCGTTGGGAGCTTTCCCCCCTCAATTCTTCCCATCCTTCTTCCTCCCTTCCCGAACAGAAATGATGATGTCCTCATTACTGATGATGAAACTACTGATCTTCTCGACCTTTTGGCTAAGATCGAAGCATAAAGTTTCTCGGTATTTTGGCTAAAATCAAAGTGTCGGAACACCTCTTCTCTTCCGTTTCGACACTCTGCCCCGGGGTTCTTTCCTGAAGTGGAAAGGCCCCCTGTCAAGAATGACGTCTTCTCTCGGAGGGAGGTTTCGGAGCGGCTTCAGGCCTGCACGAACTCCTCCCCTGGTGATGACAGGTTGGGGTTTGAGCATTGGAAACGATGTGACCCCCACTGCAGGCTGTTAACGGTCATCTTTAACGCCTGCAGAAAATTTAAGGTCCCCCTTTCGTTGAAACATTCTAAAACTATCCTTATCCACAAAGGCGGTGACACTGAAGACCCGGCCAGTTGGACGCCTATTTCTCTCTCCAACAATACCCCTATGCTGTACACCTCTCTTTGGGCGTACAGACTTTCTGGTTGGATTGAAAAGCATGGTGTGCTCAGCCCCGCTCAGAAGGGCGTCCGCCCCTCTGACCGGATTTTCGAGCACAACTACATGGTAGAAACCCTAATCGCTAACGCCAAGCTCCAACACAGGGATCTCTCCCTGGTGTTTCTGGACTTGGTTAATACTTTTGGCTCGATCTCGCACTCCGCCCTGTTCTCGGCCATTCAGGCAGCAGGGACGGGTGCGACTTTCGTTGAGGTGGTCAGAGAAATCTATTCTGATTGTTCTTCTCTGGTAACAGTTGAAGGTACCTCTGACCCCATCTCTTTGTCGCGAGGTGTGAGGCAGAGTTGCCTCCTAAGCCCCTTCTTGTTCAATTTGAAAATCGATCCCGTGCTGCGCGCTGCCCTTTCACTCTCTGATCATCAGGTGCAGGGAGGCGCGTATGCAGATGACTTATGGCTCGAGGCTTCTGCGCCCGAGACCATCCAATGAATGATAGACATGGTATGCTCCATGGCTTCCGAACTGGGCGTGAAGGCCAATCCGGGGAAGAGTGATTTCCTCCACCTGTCCTCCGGGCGCATTGACTCCTCAGTCAATGTGGTCATGGGTTCTGACCGCATCAGGACTATGGCCGCCCTAGACTACACTCGTTTCCTGGGAAAACCGGTTGGTTTCTCCATAGTTAACCACAATGATACTATCCATCACGTCCGTTTGCTGATGGACAAAGTCAGGGCCTCCCAGCTTGCTCCCTGACAGAAGGTAGACGCTATCATGGCCTTCATCGTGCCGCGTCTTCCCTTCCCCATCAGAATGAGGACAGTCTCGGTCACTGACGTCTCCTCGTTCGACGCCAAAGAGCTCCTAGGCCTTCCGGACCGTGCCTCCACCTCTTTCATCTACTCTTCCCGCTCTGGTGGTGGTATCGGTCTCCCTGAATTTAGGATTGAAGCGCTCCTTTCCTACGTCCCTTCAAGCTTTTGACATCTAAGGACCCTGTGGTTAGAGAATTGGCCACGGCTGACCTTCGTCATTCGGTCAGCCTAAGGATTCCTCGGCGGGCCATTGAAGTTCCTGTCATCGAGGAATATTTCAATTGCGCCTCCCAATTAGTCACGAGGGACGTAAGAACATCTGGTCTAGGGCCCGCTATGCTTCAATCCAATTACACCTTAATTGGTATTCGAATTGGTGGATGGTGTAGCGTCGCAATCGTCAACGACGCCAAGTTAGATTTTCATTTTGAAATATGTAGATCAGATAACTCCATTATTATTTATTACACAAAGGTAAAATAAAGAATATGTATTTGATAACAAATAATTCCACCATAACACCATGTAGTGTCGCAATCGTCAACGACGCGAAGTTAGGTAAACTCCTTGTGGACACGAGAATCTTTTTCAGGTCCTTTCACACGACCTCTCCAAGCCTTCTCAATATTTATCTCTAGCAAACACTCCTGTTGCTAGGCAGAAACAAAACCATCATAACTACTACGTTACAATGGTTGCTGGCTCCTCAAGATTGTCCCAGAGGATCCTTCCTGTATTGTGGAATCAAGGCACCGGCATCTGGTACTGCGCAAGCTCCAAAAGCTGCATCAGGACTCGCGCCTGAAGCAGTGGAAAGAGCAAGCTGACCAGGGCTGCTCTGCCCATGCCCTTTCCATGAGTGGTAGCAGGTCTGGACACTTCATTCGTTCCGGTTTTCACCTGCGCCACTAAGACTATTATTGGATTTTCAAGGCGCGATTCAATCTCCTGGGCGGTGAGCGCGGTAACCGCGCGTGGGACGCCTCTGGGGACATGACGTGCCGTTTTGGTTGTAAGGTTCGGCGCACTGGTGTCGTATGGCAGGAGACCCAGGCGCATGTCCTAAATCATTGTGACCACAACAAGGTCAGACTTCGGGAGAGGCACAATCATGTTGTTGACCTTCTCAAGTCCGCCGCCACTGCCAATGGGTGGTTAGTGGTTGGTGAGGACACCGAATTTCTAGGGCAAGGACTTCGGCCCAACCTTGTTCTGACGGACGATCGTAAGCGGTCTGTCCGCATTATAGATGTAGTCTTTCCTTTCGAGGGAGGGGAAAATTCCATGGCGAATGCTCGCCAAAAAAAATTCCGTAAATATGCCCCGTTGGTAACGGCCGCGTTGGCTATCCCCGGCGTTACCTCGTGCAAGTTGGTCCCCCTTGTGATCGGCGCCCGTGGTGCCTGGGACCCAAAGAATGACCCCTCCCTCAAAGATCTCGTTCACAGAGACTTCCTCGACCATCTGAGGAAGTCCATAATCAGTTCTGTGATTAGACATTCTCACGACATCTTCACTGGACATATCCACTCCACTGACACGACTGACCAGACGAGACCTATTGACGCGGGTGAACCGGATTCCCCGGATCCACCTAGTGCAGTGATGCCTTAGGCTGAGCACTAGTAGTGTATGTGTTGTATGTATGTGTGTGTGTTCCTTCCTTCCTCTTCTTCCTCTTTCCCTTGAACAGAAATGATGACAGTTTCAACAAGGTGAATGAAATAACTGATCTTCTATACCTGTTGCCTAAGTGTAATGCCTTTTGCGTAAGATCGAAGCATAAAGCTTTTCGGCCTTTTGGCTAAGATCGAAGTGTAAGGCTTCTCGGCCTTTTGGCTGAAATAGAAGTGTAAAAGTGTCTTGGTTTTTGGTTTTAGTCTTATTTGAGCGAAAGTAGCCAGCACCCGGCGTGAATTGGGACGCGTTTTTCGCTCCGTTCACGCGCGGGAGCAGTTAACTGTCGTCTTGCCACGGGCCGAGAGCGATCTGTGGTGTTGTGTGTCTTCTGTGGTGGTCTTCCTCGTCGGGGGTCTTCTTCAAGAGTTGCTGCGTGGCGAAGAAGCCACCACCGCTGGATCTTTTCGGCGCCGGGACCACCGCGCGTCGCAGCTGGTCTGTGCGTGTGTGGTTGCTCCCGCTCTGCGCCTATTGATGCTGGGCTAGGCGCGTTCGTGACGGTGGCGGTGACTGTGGCGGCGGCGGGATAGGGTGAGTACTCTGTTTTTCTTTCTCTGTTCTCTTTTCTCGTTCACTTGTAAATATTATACCTAGCTCCTCTCATGTACTAGTATATTGTCAAACTCATTTTCACTTCTTTTAAATTCAGATCTATGAATTAAGTGATATTTTCTTTATTCTTCTCTACTTCACACTATAGCACTACACATTAATAGTCTAATCTCAATAATTAGTAATTTGTATTAGTCAATTGTATTTCATTATCGTCAAGAGGAATACCTTATCTCCAGCTTGTCTCCCTCCAACGTAAGCAGAAAGTCCTTCTGTTTGGGCGCACGCTACGACTCTAAAAAAATTAGCGTGTGCTGGTCGGTGCGTGGGGACGGTCTTTTGGTCCTCTCGCTAATTCCGGAATCGGACGCAGACCAGCGCCTAGTCATTGGGTGCCATCGCCGGCTCCAGCAGGAGGTCCACCTCCGAGAACGGCAGGCCCAGACCCACCAAGGCGCGCGCCGGGACACGCTCCTCCCACTTCCTCAGGTCCCGTCTCCACCTGAGGTACGCAGACTTCTACTGGTCAACAGGGCACGCCTCAACCTCCTCGCGGGCCTCAGGGGTAGACGTGCCTTCATACCCCGGGACGAAGCTCACTGCCGCTTCTAGTGCCAGAAGGAAAACAATCTCCGTTTGGCCCGAAATACAGGCTCATGTCATTAAGCATTGCAAGGACAATAGTGCAGCAATCATTAATGGGCATAACCACATTGTTGACTTGCTAAATGCCACTTCAATGGCTAACAGCGGCAAGGTACTCGCTAAGGACGAGACCTTTCTTGGTGGCGCTAAGCGACCTGATCTTGTTTTTCTGGACACAGTAAGGATTAGAGACTTGGCTATTTTTTTGAAGACGCCAAAGGGGCTCTGGCGGCGGAACGCAAAGATAAACTTAGAATTTATGACCCGCTCCGGCAAGCAGCCCATTCTTGCTTCGGAGTAACATCAACATCCGTGGTCCCGTTCTTCACCGGCGCTCGTAGCGCCTGGGACCCGGAGAGTGACATATCTGAAGGAACTGGTTCACCCAGAATACCTTGACCCCCGCGGAAGCAGATGATCAGAGCGGTTATTCGCCACTCACGCGACATTGCCACAAACACGCTACGAGTGTTCCAGGCCCTTCCGGATCAGGTGGAAGCAGACAGGGTCCGCAATTCGCTAATGTTGCAGGTACTCGAGGAACTGGTGGCAGCAGCCCGCGTCAACCGGCGACGCCTGCAGTGCAATGAAGCTGGTAAGTCGAGCAGAAGTATGAAAGGATGAATGAGTGTTGGTATGCTCCCCATTACTTCCCACTCTTCCCGAGCAGAAATGATGAAACTTTCGTCACTGTTGATGAAAAAACTGATCTCTCTTTGGCTCCTCCCCCTGAGGATAGATGATTAATCCTCCTGGTTCTTCATTTGCTCTCCCTGATGTAGAAATTAAAAATACTTCCGATAGCAACCCTCTTGATTCTGACGGTCACTGCTCTTCCTCTCTCAGGGCCGGCTTCACGTGAATCTCGATATCTTGCGTTCCTCGTTATACGAGAGTCACCTCTTCCGGCCGTCTGCCTCCAATTGGCTGCGTGTCGAGGCCCTTATCGACCAGATTATCGAAAAGATCCAAGAGATTCTTTTGCGGAATCCGCTTTCGGAGTTGGTCCGGAAGCTCTCGTCCTCTGCCTCTCGGGCGGCCACTGATGCGTCAAGGGTCGCGTAGATCTGTAAGAGCAATCCCAGCCGGGTGCTTGTATTGTGAGCCAGGAGGCTGGTTCCCCTCTGCCCTTTAGGAGCACCTTTTCGCCCGGGCGCCGCCCCTTTCGGCCCCCGAGTTTTTCTCAGACTAATAGGCCTTTCATTACAATGGACTATTTCTTCCGGAGGGAGTTTTCGCAAAGGCTTCGGACCTGTTCGATTTTGTCTGCTGGTGATGATGGGCTCGGATAGGAGAATTGAAAGCGTGTTGACCCCCAATGCAGGTTGATACAGGTTATCTTTAACTCCTGCAAAAAGTTTACACGAATTCCCCGCTCGTGGAAACATTGCAAGACTGTCGTGATCCACAAAGGCGGTGCGGAGGACGACCTGGCGGGTTGGAGGCCGATTTCCCTCTAACAGTGCCCTAAATTTATACGCTACTATGGGCGCGTAGGCTTTCGAATTGGTGCGAGAAACATGAAGTGCTCTGCCCTGCTTAGAACGGTTCCCGCCCTTCTGACGGTTTTTTAGCACAATTATGTTGTCGAGACCCTTTTAAATATTGCTAAAATGCAGCATCGAGAACTTTCCATTGCTTTTCTGGATCTCTCAAATGTTTTTGGCACTATTTCTCTCTCCATCCTCTACTCTGCCATTCAGGGAGCAAGTGCTGGAGATTCGTCTTTGGATATCGTCAGAGACCTTGTATTCTGATTGCACTACTTGCTTGGTGGCAGATGAAGACACTTCTGAAGCTGTTCCTCTTTTAAGAAATGTTAGGCAGGTTTTCCCTTTAGACCTTCCCTCTGGGTGACTCCGTTCTCCGTGCCGCCCTTTCAGATTTTCAAGTGAAAGGCGGGTACGCGGACATTGGCTTGCGTCATCCACACCTGAAACCCTTTAATCGATGATTGACAGTTGACCTCCATGTCTAGATCTCGGAGTAAAAGCCAACCCGCAGAAGTGATCTGCACATTTCTGACGGGTGCATTGACACTTCTGTCAATGTGGTCCTGTATAGCAGTGCTATTGAGACTATGGCCGATGGTGGGGGACCGTTAGCGACGGCGGACGCGGACGTTAGAAGCCGTTTGCGGCGACTACGCTCCGCGCGACGCGTAGCGCAAACCTCTAGCGTAGACGTTTGTTGAAAATACCAGTAAATTTGTAGCTTATTAGCAGGTGGTACTTATAGTTTTCGGTTTTGGTAGTAAGTATAGCTTGAAACTAATATATCAGTATTTTGTATTTATTTGTAGTAGTGTTACATTCATCATTAACATCTAAAGTATCTATGACAATAAAATGAGGCTTTTAGCTGAGCACAGTGCGGATGAATGAATGCATGTGGGAGTGCTCCGTCTTTCTTTCCTATCACGCTCGAACAGAAATGATGAAAATTGCATCGCTGTTGATGAAAAACTGGTCTCCTCTGATCAGATTTATATGTGATACAGTCCCCATCAGGGTCCTCAATATATTTATCTGATTAACCAATTACGTTTGCATTCTAGAAGTCGAAAATAATCCATTTCACAAAAATGCTTCACCGCATTTTTTCAATGATTTTCAAATTTTAAAAAAAATTCCACCGAATTTTTTTCTTTCGCTTCTTAACCCATTAGTTCCCACTCATTTAAAAATAATTATGAAATTAAGTTTTGTTTATACTATTCGTTTCAATTTAGTATTAGAAATATGTTTTTATTTTCTCAGAAACATGAAAAAACTAATGTTGCATTTGTGCATTTTTGGGAACACCCCAGAAGTATTAAAATTACGACTCATTCTCACTCCATCTTAGTTTCTTGGACAAAAAGAATTTAATCATGACAAATTCTTATTGAATATTATTTTGAAGGAAATATAAATGTCAAAATATCAAAAAATACAATATATTTGATAAAGTTATTTTTTGTTAAAATTTTTGAAACAATTTACATTGTTTGGAGCTTTGAATTTTGAAGAATAACAAATTTTTTCTGACTTGCAGAGTTCACATATGATATTTTTATCTTATTTAATTTTTTGATTTATATTAAGTTTGACTGCAGCAAGCCATGCTTGATGGTTTTTTATGTGGAAACACTGAAATTTGTAGATCGTTGTCAGGTGCCTCAATAGATAATTATATGAATGTGTGATATTGCTTACAATTTTCAATTCTGATAAATTTTTAGGCATTACTAAAATAAGATCATTACCATTAACATATCAAAATATAATCGATGGACAAATATTTTAAATTGTTTACAATTTTTCTTAAATTGTAAAAACGGCCTCAGTTCGGCAAATTTGTTTATATTCTCTAATCTGCCATTACCCGAAACTATGAAGACACTTTTTTACTTCTTGAAACCTTTTTCGAGAAATGTTTTTTCTAACCTTCCTTAATTTTACCTCAACTTAAACACATTTTAACTTGCGCTATAGAACCCAACAGCATGACAAAACATTTTACGCATCCAGCGTTCAGGCACCCGGCATTAGAGGAATCCAACCCGGCCGCGCAGTGGAGGGCGACGGTAAAAGAGTACACGTTCATTGTAAGGGGGAAGCGCCCGCAGGCCGCTGCGAACTCAGCCCCAGGAGACGACCGGCTCACATTCGAGCGTTGGAAGAGAATGGATCCTGCATGCCGGCTGCTCCTCCATCCGAGACGGGTGCGCGAGGATCCCCGCCAGTTGCAAATCTTCGAAACTATTCCAATTCACAAAGACGGAGCGGAAGACCCCCAAACAGGGGCCCAATCGCACTCTGAAAAACCATAATGAAGCTCTACACCTCCCAGTGGGCAAGGCGGTTGAATTATTGGGCAGAGGAACATAGGTGCTTTGCCGCGCCTAAAAGAACTGTACCCCACAGTGGGGACTGAATATAACCTCTTAAGTGTTAGTGGAATCCCTTCTAAATGACGCGAGAGGCAAAGGGACGGACTTGTGCCTGGCGCTTGTCGAGTTCTCCAACGCATTCGGGTCCGTCTCAACGAGGTGGTCCTGGAGAGTTTGGTGGCGCACAACGCGGGCCTGAAGCTGGTAGATGCTGTACGGGATAACTCCACTGACTTCACCTTCCCCCTAACTTCGCAAGGCCTCTCGCGCAGTTTCCCGAGCCGGAGAGGCGTCCGCCAGAGATGCCCGCTGAGCCCCTCCACATTTAACTTTGCTATAGACCCTATATTGCGCTCCACGCTTCGACACTCGGAGCTCGTGCTTGGGGGCTGGCTATGCGTACGATGTGTGCCTGGCTGTGTCGTGTCCTGACAAATTGAAGCACATGCTGGACTACTTGGCTGCGAGCGCTGCCAAGATCGGGCTACATATAAACACACCGAAGAGCGCATTCCTATTCATCAAAGATGGAGATGTCCACAACGTGTACTCTTCCATTGCAGAGCGCCTCTCGGCGATGAGCGACTGGGTGTCCACCGGGTTCTAGAGTAAGCCTGTTGAATATTCAGTCCTCTCGTCCAACACCAAAGTGGTCATCAAGTAGACGCAGAACATTGTCGATTCTAACCTTGCCCCTTGGCGGAAGCTGGAGCCGCTGCTGACTTTCGTCGTGCCCTGCCATGCCTTCCAGAGAAGGATGCGGACTCTAAAGGCTACAGAAGCGAAGGATATTGACCAGGCCTTCGTTAATGAGGTAGTGGGCCAGCTAGACAACTCAACAGAGTATTTGTTCTCTCCCAACGTGGGGGCAGGGTTTGGTTTCCCCCAGTTCTCGAAGTGCACTTCGCCCTCATGGAGGGGGCATTCAAACTATTAACGTCTCCAGACCCAATTGTCCGCACGGTCGCCCTTGAAACTACTCAGGCAAACGGCCGAGACCCGCCTCCGAGACAGTAATGTCACGCCGGATGACGTGACGAATTACCTCAATGGTACGGCGGAAATCGCACAGAGGCCACGGAAATCTATGGACGCACACAACGATGGCGTCCACTGCCACGAAAAGGACTTGGACCTTTGAATTGCAGGATGGCCACCTGTCTCCCTCCTCCGTCGTGAAGGTGGAGGACGCGGAGAAGGTGCTTACGGACCGCCACAGGAAGAGCGTGTGCGGACGCTGCGAAGCGCCCCAGGGCCAGTGTAGGGCGGCGCACAACCTGGCTCTCGTCGGTTCCAAGTCCTCGCACTTCCTCCGCTCGGGGAACACGTGCTCTGGGGAGATTACTTCTGGGTCCATCGGGCCCGCCTAAACCTGCGGCGGGGCATGCGTGCGGGCTTCCCCTAGGTGCAGGACCCTACCGATAACGGGTTATGTCGACGCGCAAGACAAGCCCAGAAAACAAACTCAGTTGTCCGGAAGAGACGTGACACGATTGTCGACGCAGTCAAGGGGTCCGCTTGCGCGATGAACTGGCAGGACATCGCGGAGGACGAGGTCGTCGGCAGCCAGGGTCGCAGACCCGACCTGGTCCTGGTCAACAGGCTGGCCTCAATATACAAAACTTTGGATGTCGCCGTTCAATACGAACGCGGCATGGTACGCGTGGCGGAGACCCGCAGAAGAAAACTTACTAGATACGCCCAGCTGCCAGCTGAGCCCGGCACCATCACCTGGGTGACAATCAGGAGAAATTGTGCCCAACCACATGAACGAGGGCAGCACCGACACCTGCTTCTCAGAAAAGTCCGTTCCTCGTTTCAGGACGCCCTACTGCGCGCTTGGATGGGCCTTAAAACAAAGGCAGGGCTGCCAATGACCTTTCGCTGGCTGGCGGCATGTCCTTTCGAACAGACGATTACCTGCCCCTTCAGCGATTTCAACTTGGCGCACCTCGCCACTCAACCTCGTCTACGGACTCACGACTGGGCACCCCTGGACCAGGAACGAGGACGATTGACCAACAACCCCAAGCAAAGACCCACGCTCACATTCTGAATCAGACACAACTGGCCTCTCATTAAATGCCACCATGACTGCGCCCTCGGCCTCAAGACCACAGCGAACGCCATGCGTTGGTTAATCCTTTCAATACAGGAGCAATAACACCTGAAACCTGGCCTGCGTCCTTACCTACTCCTCACCATCACACACTGCCGCATGATATTCACCTTGGACATAGCCATCACCTTCAATGGCGGCCCAGGATGACTTGAGGAGGTTAGTAAAGACAAGATAACGTAATACACTCCACTGGCACAGAAGGCCAAGGATATTGACAGCTGTCTCAAGCGCTCAGGTGGCTCCAATCATCGGGAGCACGCGCGCTTGAGACCCGAAGAACAAGTTCCTTCGATAACTTTTTCATTCTACTTCCCCACGCTACGAAAACTAATCTTTGCAGTGTTGGAGGACTCGCACCATATACAGTCGCTTCGTCCTGGCCAGCACGAGGATGACGCTGCTGCTGAGCCCTCGCCGCGGGAAGGTAACCCTGGCGACACTGGCCAGGACTGCCCAAGTGCCCCAGTAAGTGTTGGGATTAGGTATGTATTTTCTATCCTATTGTCTTCTCTCTCTAACCTCTTTCCTTGTCTCTTCCTACTTTTCTCCCTCTCTCCTTTTTACCACCACAATGTCGCTCATCCATCACACTCTTCTCCCCCTCACCCTTTTTTTCCCGAGCAGAAATGATGAAATCATTGACCTGTGAACCCCGCCGTCGTGCCCGGGATCTACTCGCCGACGTCCGGTGGCTGTGCCAGCTGAATGCACTGCTTTATATACTACGGATGAAGGACCCGGTGTCAGGGGCCCCCGTTTGCCTTGGTGCAGTTCGTGCTAGATTGTGAATTACGGTTTCGTTCTAAGTGCACGAGGTTGAGCTCGGCGTCGGCGACGAGAGAGGAGACGGAGAGCGATACGCACACGAGGCGCCAAAAAGAACCACCAGTTGGCGCAAATTATCTCCACCGCTTACCAGTGGAGGAAAGACCCCGGCGCGCGGCGCAGGCCGCAAAGATGGATAAGAAGCGGGCGTCACGGAAGGCGTTAAAGGACCGGCACGAGAAATGGACCACTCCGGGATATCAGAAGAAGATGCTGAGTTAAGAGGTCTACAAACGGAGCCTGAGTACAAACTCATTCCACTTAGGAGGAACCACTCTCACTCCCCGGGAAGGGAGAGAAATCCTTTTAACCCCAAAGACGGTGGAAAACCCCCATTCAAAAAGTAGCACGGACTTCAACGCTCCCCACCCCAACACCAATCCCCTTATATAACAGATCTGCGCCACTTATGACCCCGACTCCCCTGCCCATTGCTCGAACAACCCACCCGCTTCCTCTATCCCAACTCAACCCATCCCCCAGACCCAACAAACCCCTACCGCAACCCAAACAACAAAACCCGAGATTGGAGTATTTAATATAGATTTTGCCTCCATTTTCTCGACCAACGACCTGACTAAGGATCTAATGAAACTCACCAATTAACAAATGACTGTTAAATGTATACGGACTGACCTAATGATACAACCCCTGACCGTAACAGCACACTAAAATAAAAGATCGACTAGACCAAATAAGGACCGACCCGAGACTGAACCCATTATTCTTCGTAACTATAAATAATCACTTCCGCGCGACCGAGGAGGCCAGGAGCAAAATAGTTATTAAAGGACTACCGCCAGACTTCGACATCGACAGCATCATTGACAACCTGACAAGACAAAAGATTTCACATTTTCACGTAGCAGGAATGAAAAAACGAGACGCAGACGGACAACTGACACCACTGGGAATTTATACTATTGATATTCCCAATCAGGACGTGGCGACGACTAAGGAAAGACTAAGGACAATAGACCTATACGGAATAAAGGTGGAAGAGTATAAAATCTCTGACCGCGTGCCTCAATGCCGAAATTGCCAGCAACTTCCACACGTAGATGTACGCCGACGAGCGACAATCTGCGCCTACTGCACACAAAACCACAATATTGAATCCAGCCCACACGTCCTCTCCCAAAATTTCATCCCGAAATGCAGCAAGTGCGGACAACACCACCCCACCTACCGCCCATCCTGCCCATACATAACCGAAGCCTGAGAATCCCGCAGAATCAATATCCAAATATGCAACCCTTTCCACCCCAACTTTCAACATGCGTACCTTCCCACCTGCACAAGAACAAACCCGATCCTACTCGTCTACCCTATCCTCAAATTCCTCCAACCCTCTCAACTCCCGACACGCATCAACCCACATCCTTAGCCCAATACCGAAAAGACCCCCTTTCCATATTACAATACTTTAATATTTAAGAATCTTCTCCAACATTAAACCAATTCTAAACACACAGACCCAGAGGACATCCTCACCAAAATTATCAATGCAGGAATTAAATTAGTTGAAATCCTGTCCCCCTAAATGGCTCCTAAACCTCGCTGCCTTACCTTCTACTCATGGAACGTACGTGGCGCGATCAACCAGAAGAAACCCTCCTTTCCCAGTTCCTAAAGGACTACTCCATCGGTATACTTTTTCTACAAGAAACCTGGCTGAAACATTCCCTTCACCATTGCCAACTACATCCCGCATTGCAACGACAGACCCCTCTCTCAGAGCGGAGGCACGGCCATCGTAGTTCGCAAGAACATCCCACATACCCTATACCAACTTCCCCCTATCTCAGCTCTCGAATGCACAGCAATCCAAATAGGCACTCCAGCACCTCCCATGATCCTAATCACTGCCTTAAAAATCCCGTACCCGAATTCCCATTTCTGACCCTAATGTCCTACTCAACCTTCCGTACTCTTCGCATCCTGGCTGGAGACAAACTGAAATTGCGTATCATGGGGCTGCCGCAACAACACAGCGGGACGAATACTAAATGACTTTCTTGACAATCCAATGATCCAACTAAAAAGCCCTTCCGAACCCACCCACCTACACAACGACTATCCCCACGACATCCTCGATCTCGTCCTCCATTCCTCCAACATACACGTATCCACCCCCTATCCTAAAAACGACCTCTTCAACCTCTCAGATCACCTCCCGATTGTCTTATGCTCCACCTCCACTACCCCATATTCTACACCCAACCCACTCCCATTCCAGACACCAACTGGAAATCCTATTCTCATACCCTCTCCCCAAAATCCAAACCCCATCCCAAATCCAGACCCCAGAAGACATCGACAAATCCATCCAACACCTAACACACCAAATCAAAACTACCTACAAAAAGAACACCTATTCCGAAAACCTCCACCCAACCCTCCCAGACGAGATCGTAGTAACTATACGACACAAACGACAGAAACTACATTACTACAAATACAGACGTGACGAAGACAAGATTGCACTAAAACGAATACAGCGATGACTACATACGATACTAAAAGACTACGAGACCAAAAGACTATTTCTCTTTCCGACTCCTAATCTTCACCGCTGTTTCGTTTTACCTTACTCCTCTCTATAATGACTAGATATATGGAGATAACCCTAGTACAGACCCACGCTCGCCCCCGCCGCCGCTCCCCCTCGGACGCAGACCGAATTCCTCCACGCCATCCCTCAGCTATAGAAAAGAAGCGAGAAGAAAGAAGAAAGTGATAGAAACACTAGCGTTGGTACGCTTTAGAGCATTAGGAACAATGATGACAAGAAGGAAGAGGCGGCGGCCCCTGGCGTTCCCTCCGCTCTCGGGAGAGGAGGAGATAATATGGAATTTCCGGACGCGCCCAACAACCTCTTTTGATTCTTCGATCCGCCCGTCCGTATCCTTCACGGTGCCGGTAGGCGATCCGCCGGTCGTCCAGGTCGACGACAGCGACCCTCCACGCGCCATCTCCCCGGAGCGCGACGCCGCGCGCGCCTCCTCGGAACCGATGGAGCTGTCGCCGCGGCCGCTGCCCACGCCCACCGTGCCCTCGGTGGTGCTCATGGACACAGAAGAGGATGCACGTTTGAACCTGGATGAGGATGAACCTGCTATCATTAACCTGAGCGACACACCGATCAACTGGTCAGGCTCGGTCTCGAGCATTTTGCCATCCGACCTGATTACAGTTTCAGAAACCCCGGCGAGACCCAGGCAAGAGAGAACCCGTCGTTCTAATGCCTCTTCATCGTCGGGATCTTGGCACATCACTGTGTCAAGTACGGACACCGTTGCTTCTTCCACCTCTGGAACTGGAGGAAGAAACAGAAGAGGGCGAAGAGCTCAGCAGAGGGCCCAGAGCCACCTTTCGGCCCCAGAAAGCCACCTAGTTACTCGCTCGCAGGTCGTTTCAATTTTCGAGCCTGTTGAAGAGAGCGCCGTCTCCAATCACACCATTGACCTTGCCATGATTGAGACGGCATCTATCGACTCCTCTTCGGACGACGATCTTGGCAGCTTCGTTACTGTTTCGGAAGCCACAATCGACCCCGCCACTCCCCAGAGGCCTCCGCCGACTCGAGAAGTCACCGGAGCGACTCTCGAATCGCTCCCTCGGCGCCCGCTGCGAGTCGCCGGGAGATATGCGCTGGAGATGTTTTTCCCGTCGCCAATGCACACGATTTGCCCATGCTGCGACTTTTGCATCTCGGACGGTTCAGTGTTCGAGCGGAAAGCCAGCCTCAAGAGCCATCTTGTTTTCCAACACGACTGGCCCAGCTCGTGCACTATTTCCATCAAGTGCTCTGGATGTGGCAAATCTGCGGCCAGAAGAGATCACTGGCGCACGTGCCCCGCCCTTAACCAGAGACGGCAACGCGCGCCCCGTCCTCCTGTCCGCTCTCCTGCGGCCGAGAGACCACAGGACGCCCCCGCAAGCAGCTCTCAGCGCGGGCCGGCGCACCCGTTCCTCCCCTCACTGCAACCAATTCTCTCGGAGGAGACGCTTCTGTTCCCGCTGCCTGCGGCCGCTCACGTGCGCTGTCCGGTATGCCCGGCAGACCACACGCCGGTCAGCAGTGCCATCAAATGGTCAACAAGGTTAGCCACTCTCAGGAGGCATCTTTTGAGAAAACAGGATTAAGGCTCCAGCAAGTCTGATTTGCTGCGGATGCCTGCAAAAGGTTAAGGGCTGGAATCCCCACTCTGCCGCCTGCCGCGACCTTGCCTCTATCCAATTGCCAGACAGTTTGCAATTCACGGGTCTCGTGCGCTGCCCCCAGGAAGAATGCGGCGCCGTTTTTGCCTCCAAAAGGCAACTGAACTTTCACTCGCGCGTCCACAACCGCCGCGTAAGAGCGGAGCGAATGCCGCCAGCGCCGACCTTCCGAAGGCGCAAGGCCACTCTTGCGCGAGTGCGCAACCTGGTGCAGCCCGATGCGCGAAGCAGCGCATCGCCGACCCGAAGCTCTCCCTCGAGCCGAGGCGCGCGCTCCGACGGCGCCTCCCGACCCGCTTCGTCTCCTGGCAGCGGCGCGAGCGCGCGCCCGCCCACGCAGCGGCCTCCGCAGGCGCGCGACCAAGAGCCGCCGCGGCCAGCGCCGCCCTCGCCAGGGCTCGTCGGCAAGCTCCGTCGGCTTCCGGCTAGAGGAGCTGAGACGAGTTATCGTCGAGGCCACGAGCACGCCAGCCACGCGCGTCAATTGGCTCCAGCTGGAAGATTTTATCACGCAGGCTGTGTGCTAAGTCCAGGAGCTTTGTCTAAGAAACCCTCCAGCGCCGTTCAGGGCAGGCGCTGGCAGGACCCGCCCTGCGAACCTCGCGGTCACAAGAGCGAAGATCTCTAGCGTCTACGCTTCCAATGCGAGACGCGCGGTCCGCATTCTTACGGACCAGGAAGGGCCGCGATGCGAGTTAGATCCACTGCTGTGGGTGAGCATTTCTCTCTGCCCCCCTTTAAGGACCCCGCTCATAAAGAGCTATTTTCTCCTGCTCCCGACCGCCCGCACATCAAGGAGGACTCCTTTTCCACCAAGGAAGTTTCCGAGTGCCTCCAGGCGGCCACCAACTCCGCCCCGGGCGATGACCGCCTCCACTATGACCACTGGCGGAAGGTTGACCCCGCATGCAGGCTGTTGACTGCTATTTTCAACGCCTGCATGAAATTTAAGCGGGTCCCGGCAGCGTGGAAAATATCCAAAACAATTTTGATACACAAAGACGGCGCCCTTGATTCTCCTTCTCAATGGCGACCTATCGCACTATCGAATACAATCGCCAAGCTTTACACTTCTCTTTGGACGCGCCGCTTGAACGCCTGGGCTGAGGAAAACGGGGCCTTCTCACCTGCCCAGAAGGGATTTCGTCCCCACGACGGCGTCTACGAGAATAACTTTCTCGTAGACTGCCTCCTAGACAAAGCGAAGAGCAAGGAAATCAACCTCTGTCTCGCCTTCGTGGACCTATCAAACGCTTTCAATTCGGTATCCCACGAGGCTGTCTTTGAGGGATGGAAAGCCGCCAACGTCGGCAAAAAGTTTGAGGCGATTGTCCGTGACCTCTACACAGACAACTCCACCTGCTTTCTGTCGGCGCAGGGCCTCTCCCCTCCCTTCGCCTGCAAAAGGGGCGTGAGACAGGACTGTCCGCTCAGCCCTTCTCTGTTCAACCTTGCAATTGATCCTATTCTTCGCTCCACTCTCGCTCTTTCCGAGCTGCACATTCAAGGAGGCGCCTACGAGGAAGACCTCTGGCTCGCGGCACCGCACCCGAGGAAGATGCAGGAGAAGCTGGACCACCTGGCATCCAGCTTGTCTAAAATCGGCGTGACAATTAACTACAATAAGAGTGACACGTTGGCGATTAAGGAGGGCTCTGTTCGCCACAATGAATTCACGGTCCGTGGCCTGCCGCTGAATATCATTACGACCGCCGACACAAGGCGTTTCCTGGGCACCCCAGTTGGTTTTTCCGTGCTTCCTTCTCTCGCACGCCAACTGGAGGTTACAGAGCAGCTTAAGAAGATCTCGAACTCGAACCTGGCTCCCTGGCAAAAGCTCGACGCCCTGCTTACGTTTATCGCCCCTCGCCTCTCGTTCCCGATTCGAATGCGCTCGCTAGAGATATTGGACGCCGACAGCATGGACGGATGGCTGCGGGCGTTTGTGAAAGACGCGATCGGCCTCCCTGGCAACGCGTCTTCACATTACTTGTACGCGCCAAAGTCGGGAGCGGGCATCGGCCTCCCGCAATTTTCCAAGGAGGTACACTTCGCGTTCGTGGAGGGCGCATTTAAGCTCCTCACATCGCCCGACAGAACGGTCCGCACCATTGCGAACGAGCAGCTGCGCCAGACCGTAGCGCTTCGCCTCCCGGGCAGAGACATAACGCCCGACGAGCTGGCAGACTATCTCAGCGGCACCTGTCAAGTCTCGCACCAGGGCAGAGGCAACATCTGGTCGCGCGCCAGACAAGCATCAGCGGCCATCGGCGCCAATTGGGCGTTTGACGTCCAACACGGCCTCCTTTCCCCGTCCTTGGTACTCCAAGCCAAAGACGGCGAAAAAGTCTTAACCTCTCGTCAGCGGAAGACCGTCCTGAAATCGCTGCGCCGCGCCAACCAACTAGAGCATTTAGAAGCCTGGAAAAAACAAAAGGACCAGGGCCGGGCCTCACACGACCTATCGCTGGCTGGGTCGAAGTCTAACCACTTCGTACGCACGGGGGCGTTTCTGAAGTGGCTGGATTACTTATGGGTGCACCGCGCGCGCCTCAACCTCTTGCGAGGGCTGAGAGCAGGCCGACCTTGGGCGCCGAATCCGGTGGACGACCACTGCCGCTACGGCTGCGAGGACACGAGAGCCTCGTAAGGAAACACAGGCGCACGTCCTCGGCCACTGTAGACATAATTGGGGCAAGATTAGGAAGCGCCACGACGAGATCGTGCGCGCCGTTAAAGCCGCCGCCACCGCCATGGATTGGCGCGTCGTGGCCGAAGACCAAGGTCTTCGGCAGCCAGAACCTGCGGCCTGACCTCCTGGTCAACAGGAATAACACGGCCTACAAGATCGTAGACATTGCTGTGCCGTTTGAGGGCGGAAAGGGCAGCCTTGCGGCGTCCAGGAAAGATAAGTTGGATGGTTACGCAGATACTCTGGATGAGACCAGAGCGATTCCGGGAATGACCTCAGCCGAGATCCTGCCAATCATCGTCGGCGCCAGAGGAGCCTGGGACCCGAATAACGACAAGGCGCTGAAGAGCATCGCCCACGAGGACTGGGCGATGCTCTTCTCCGCATGGGGCCGGGTTTCGCGCTTGCTCTTCTCGGGGGTCCGGGTGGCGCTCTGGCTCTCCTCGGGCGTCCGGGCGGGGCCGGCGCGCGCCCCGGCTCTCCTCGGGCGTCCATTTGTCTCCGTAGGTGTAGGTTCGTTTTGGGGCTCCCCTCGGGCGCCCGGGAGATTCCGGGATTGTTCTTGGGCGTCGGGTTGCTCGACGGAAGACGCCTCAGCGAGTATGCCCTATTACGTCCGGTAGCGGACGGTATCCGTTTGGAATTAACCCAGGCCAGTGTTTTACGTTTTGTTTTTGTTTTAGTTTTTCCAGCTAGGGGTTCCTCACTCTCCGTTCAAGTATTAGCGTGTTCCTAGCTTCCTGTATTTGTCTTGTTGTTGTTCCTTCGTGCCATTTTTATTAGAAGTTTTTGCTCTTCGACAGGCGAGTTCCCCAACACTCCCTGGTAGATTATGAAGAACATGAATGTCACGAAGTTCATGAAGGACATGAAGAACGCCTAGCTTCAGGTTCTCCATCCACCTCCCATACGTCGTGTTTTGTTTCTGTCCTCGGTTAGGAATTGCACTCAGCCGTTTAAGTTATAGCTAGCATTATTATTAGGTTCTTTTTTAGTCTGTTTCATTATGTTTTTGTAGTTACTTTTATAAAGATGGATCCAATTTCATGTTCGATTCTCTGCTCCCCTTATTTTTGTGACATTTGTTTCTCGTTATTATATGTAGTTAGTTCTCTACGGGCCTTGGCCACTTAATTAGAATGTAAGTCCCCCTCAAATGTACATATTTAGTTAATCCCCCCATTGATCCTAGTTATTAAGCTTACAAATAAGTCCTCCTTCGCTCTATTTTCTGTCGCTTTCCTCTTAACTATTTCTATACTTTCCTTTTCTCTATCCTCACCCTACGTCGCTATGTGCCGCCCCGCCGCCATTAAGAGCTTCCTTGAAGAACTAATCAAGAGAGTACTTTCTAAAACTTTAGATTAATTGGAACACTAGCGCTGTGTAGTGACCGGTGGATCTTACTCTCTGGTTTTCTCGTGTGTTTCTGTTGGTGTTGTGGTTTTATGTGAGTGTCTGCAAGAGGTACTGTGTAGCTTGGCTCCTCCCTGTGCGACATATCTCCCCACATCAAGATGAAGAAGTCGAACCGCTTCCCTTTGAATAAAATTCAAGCGCCCGAGGCGTCGTCCACCTCCACTCCCATGGCTGGAGCGGGGTGGCCGACTGCCCAATTGATTGACCTGAGCCCGATTGGACTCCCCCTCGAGACCCGGGTTCCTAGGCTACAAGACGTGGACTTGACGCCGGTTTCGATCGGCTCTAGCCCTCCGTCGTCGGTGCGGTCTTTCGCCTTCTCCCGCTCCGTGCTGGAGCCGCCGCCGGAGCACTCCCCGCGCGTGCCGGCGCCCTCCCCTGTTCCGCCGCCGGCGCTCAATCTCTCGACGGAAGAGGCGCCAGTGCCTGCGCCAGAGGAACCGCGCCCGCCGCCGGTGCCCTCTCCGGGCCTCCCACCGCGGCACGAGATCTCGGCGGACCCAGCCCTTTGGGAAGAACGCGACCCTCCCGACATCCTGGAGGAAGAGCTGGTTACCCTCTCAGAGACTCTGGCCGGTGTCTCGGAGGGCACATTCGAGCTGTGCAGCTGATCGCTGAACGGCACCATCGACTTGGACAGTACGTCGGTGGAAGTGATGGAGCGGTCGGGTGCCCCTCTGCGCCCTCGTGCGTCAACCTCCGCTCGAGCGAGCGACTCGGTGGAGGACTTGGGGAGTCTGCATACGCGCTCCCAGGTCTATTCGAGTTCCATCTTCTACCCAGACGCTAGCGCTTTAGAAGCAGCCTTGGAAAGCGTTAGAAGCGCTATCAGAGCAGCCTCCGTTTTCTCTGGCTCTACAGGGACGCTGATAACTGTCCCTAATAGTCCGTCAGACCCTCCAAGGCCTGTGCAAAGGGAAGAGGACCAAGGAGCAACGGCCCCTCGGAATTTAGACTCTCTCCCCAGGCATCAGCCTCGGATTACCGGAAGATTTACCCTGCAAATGTGCTTTCCATCGCCGAAGAATACGCGATGCCCGCTCTGTGACTTTACGATCACATCAGGCTCCATCAAGGCGAAGCGCATTTCCCTCCGGTCCCACATGGTTTTCAACCACGACTGGCCCCCGACCGCGACCCTGAATATCCTATGCTCGGGCTCAAGAGAGCGGCGGCGAGACCCGATCGTCGCCGGAAGTGCGCCGCGCTCAATGCCAGGACGCAGACCCCCGCTGCCAAGGCCCCCCGGCCCCCTCCGCAGGGCAAGCGCCCCCTGCGCCCCCCCGCCGGCGGAGCGGAGCGTCACGGCGCACCCGTTCCTGCCGTCGATGCAGCCAGTTGCGTCCAAAGCGTCGATCCTCTTTCCGATGCCTCCGGCGGCCCACACTCGCTTCCCCATTTGCCCTGCTGGGAAAGACCCCATCAGCAGCGCCCCCCGAGTGGCATACGCGGCTGAATAGCCTGAAACGACACCTGTCAGTGGCGCACAAGAATCAGCTTCCGATCAAAAAGATGTGCGGAGGGTGTTTCAACCCAGTCTAACACTGGGTGAAACACGCCAAAACATGCCAAGACCTGAACGATCTGGTGATCCCTGAGGGGACACAGTGCACGGGGGTCTTGCGCTGTAGTAGATCAAATTGAGAAGCAACTTTCGCCACGCGAAGGCAACTAGGGCAGCATGAGCGAGCGCACGGAAACACCGCGCGACCAAACACGGTGCCGCTGCCTAATACCTTCCAGCGGCAGAAACGGACGCGCGAGAGGGTGGAGGCGATGCGCCGCCCGAACGCGCCAGAGGAGCGTCGGTCCCCCTCGTCGAGCTCGTCCCAAGACGACTCGCCACAAGGAAGAAGAGCGTCTCCGCCGCCACCTCGCTCTCAAGAGCACGCGCCACGGCGCCCTCCGGCGGCCCGGCCGCCGCCCCCGCAGCGCGAGGACAGAGCGCGAGAAGCCGCGCGCGCGCCCACGCCGCCGAGGAGGAACCGCGCGCACGCGAGACCCGGCGAGGCGGAACCGGAGCTGACGGGAAGGCTGCACCCGGAGCTGGAGGAGATCCGGGGCGTCATCGCGGAGGCGACAAAGGCTCAAGTGACGGGCCTCAACTGGTTGCCGCTCGAGGATTTCATCGGGCAAGCAGTGGAACGAGTCCAGAAACTCTGTCTAAAGAACCCGCCGTCCGCCTTTAGGCCCGATGCAGGACGAAACCGTCCGACTAACGCGGCGTTGGCCCGAGCGAGAATCGCCTCGGTCTATAACAACAACGCAAGAAGAGCAATGCGGATTATCTCCGAACAAGAGGGCCCGCGGTGCATCATAAACCCACAGGAGATGGCGGACCATTTCACCCTCCCCGCCTTCACTCACCCCGAGATGAAGGACTGCTTCCCGGCACCGGCGGAAAGGCCCGTGGTACCGGAGGACCCCTTCACTCAGAAGGAGGTAACGGAACGCCTCCCGGCCGCCGCCAACTCGGCCCCTGGAGACGACAGAATTTCATACACGCAGTGGAAGAAGGTAGACCCTACCTGTCGCCTTCTCAGCACAATCTACAACGCCTGCGCGAAGTTCCGCAGGATCCCCAGTGGATGGAAAACATCGAAAACCATCTTAATACATAAAAGGGACCGGAGGACTGCCCGGCCAACTGGCGCCCGATAGCGCTCGCAGACACGATCTGCAAATTGTACACGTCGCTGTGGGCCCGGAGGCTCAATGACTGGGCCGAGGAGCACGCCGTCTACTGCCCGGCCCAAAAGGGCTTCCAGCCTCATGACGGCGTGTACGAGAATAATTTTCTTGTCGAGACCCTCCTGGACGATGCCTAGGCCGGCAAACATAATCTTTGCCTAGCATTTATTGACTTTTCGAATGCCTTCGGCTCAATTTCACACGAGGCGGTAATGGAGGGGCTAACGACGGCGAACGTTGGCCCGAAGTTGCTGGCCATCGTCAAGGATTTATACACTGAGAATTCCACGTCGTTCCTGACTGGGGCGGGACAATCGGAGGCGGCGTTGTGCGACAGAGGCGTGCGCCAGGGCTGCCCGCTGAGCCCGGCGTTATTCAACTTGGCTTTGGACCCGGTGCTCCGCGCCACCTTGGAGCTCTCAGACCTCCAGGTCAAAGGCGGCGCGTACGCGGACGACGTGTGGCTAGCGGCGTCAAACCCGCGGAAGCTGCAGACTATGCTGAACAGCCTGACAGCACAAGCACAGAAAATCTGCATCAGCATCAACCCACGAAAATGCGACACACTATCCATTACGGATAAACACGTCTTTCTCCAACGGTTCGCCGTAAATGGAAGCGCTCTGCGGACACCACCAAGTTTCTTGGTAAGCCGGTGGGCTACTCCCTCGTCCCGATGGACGCGACGGTGGACGACGTTGTCGACCAAACACGAAATATTGCCGACAGCAATCTGGCGCCATGGCAAAAGCTAGACGCGCTTCTTACATTCGTCGTGCCTCGCTTAGCCTTCCCCATTCGGATGCGCTCCATAGAAGCCGCCGAGGGGAAAACGATCGATGAGTACATACGCGCACTCGTCAAAGACGTACTGGGTCTCCCGGACAAGGCATCGACCCACTATCTTTACTCTCTGAAGGCTGGAGGCGGAATAGGACTTCCCCAATTCTCCCGGGAAGTGCATTTCGCCTTCCTAGAGGGGGCCTTTAAGCTTCTCACATTACCGGACAAGACCATTAGATCCCTGGCCTCGGAACAGCTGCGCAGAACTGCAGCGTCCAGGCTGCAAGTTGGTGACCCCTCACCGGATGAAATTGCCGACTACCTGAGCGGCAATGCCCAGGTGGAACACCGGGGAAGGGGGAACATCTTGACGCGGACGCGGATGGCGTCCTCAGCAGTCAAAGTGGCATGGGCGCTCGAGCTCGATTACGGCGCGCTCTCTCCGTCACTAATCGTTCGGCAGAAAGAGAGCGAAAAGGTCCTGTCGAACAGCCAGCGGAAGAGCGTGCTGCGAACGCTGCGCTGCGCGAACGGCGCCACTCACTCGAGCGCATGGCAGCGCCAGAAGGACCAGGGCCGCGCGGCGCACGACCTGGCGCTCGCCGGCGCCAAATCGAACCATTTTCTCCGTTCGGGAGAGCACCTACGGTGGAGGGACTACCGCTGGGTGCACAGGGCGCGCCTAAACCTGCTGCGCGGCATGCGAGCGGGGTTCCCGTGGGTCAGCAACCCCACCGAGAACGGCTGTCGTTACGGTTGCGTGGACTCGGAAGACAAACCCAGGAAGGAAACGCAGGCACACGTCCTGAACAACTGCCGCCACAACATGGGCGTCATCCGCCGGCGACATGATGACATCGTGGCCGCGCTGAAGGGCGCCGCCTGCGCAATGGGGTGGCAAGTGATTGCCGAAGACGAGGAGTTCGGCAGCCAGGGCCGCAGGCCGGACTTGGTGCTTGCAAACCGCCAGGCCAACATTTACAAGATAGTGGACGTGGCTGTGCCCTTCATGGGCGGCAAGGGCTCGCTGGCAAAGGCGCGCCGGAAAAACTAACCCACTACGCACGGCTGGTGACGGAGACGTGCCCGTCGCCGGCGTCACTTCCGTGGAGACGATGCAACTCCATCTGGGGCTCGAGGCGCGTGGGACCCCGCAAATGAGAAACTACTCACGCAATTGGTCCACGATGACTACCTGCCCACCCTTCGACGAAGGATGGTCTCCGCCGCCATTAGAGGGTCCCACGAAGTATACAAATTTCACCTGAAGTAAGGCGCCACGGATGGGCGAGCCTCCCTGTGTTACGGAACGAAGCCCTCCTCAGCTACATTGAAGGAGCCTGTAAACTATAAACCTTAAAGGACCGCGCAGTGCGCAAAGTAGCTTCAGAAGACCTGCGTCATCAGGTGAACCTCACGTTCCCTGGCAAGGAGATTACCCCACAGTTCAAGAGGAATATTTTATGTGTACCTGGTCTCCCTCCAACGTAAGCAGAAAGTCCCTCTGGTTGGGCGCACGCTACACCTCTAAACAATTTGGCGTGTGCTGGTCGTTGCGTGACGACGGTCTTTTGGTCCTCTTGCTCATTCCGGAATCGGACGCAGTCCAGCGCGTAGTCACTGAGCCCTGGCACCGAAACCACCTTCGGGTGCCTGTGAAGTGGCCGCGCCAGCCGCCCCCGCAGCTGAGCACCCACCCGCCGCGGCCGCCCCGCCGCAGCCAGAGACGCCCGACCACGCAGCCGACGCTGACAGCGAGGACGACACCAGTGGTGATTCGCACAGCTCAGCCGCCCCCGCGGCGCACGCACCTGATGTTCAGGACGCCCCCGCCCCCGCCACGCCCCACGTAGACCAGTCAGGCGGCCCCCACGCAGAAATGTCTTCGTCCGACTCGTCAGACGGGTCGGACGCCGAGGCCAGGCGAGCTTCTCTATCCGAGAATGAAACTCGGACGAATCGCGTCACAACTCCCCGCGCTCGAGCACGAGCGAAAGCGAAGCATCCGATGAAGGCTGGCAACTTGCCAAGCGAATTTTCCGCCCACGCCCTACCCAAGAGGTGCGCACTCACCCTCAAGTGCAAGCCCTCCCCACTTCAAACCGTTTCCAACTCTTTGGAAACAACGTGACGCGAAACTCTCCGCAGCAGCCGCCCCACCCGGCCGCGCGGCCGCTCCCCGCCCACGCGAATCGGTCGGCGAGATTTGCATCGAGCAACCGGTGGACACAGCGGCGCTTATGTCGGCTTTGCGTCCGCATTTGACAAAACCCCTCCGAGGCCTCACTACGGCCGCCTTTTTCACACTCAAACCGGGCTGCGTGAAAGATCACGCAGCCATGGTCACGGCCCTAACAAAAATGCAGCAATACAACCAGCACGCGCAATTCTTCTTCCGGCGCGCTACGGAAGAGAGACGCCACCGCCTGGTCATCCGCGGCCTGTGCGAGGGCGAGGACTTGAATGCCTTACAAAATGAACTTTCCGCGCACAGCATCGCTGTGCATCACCTTAGTGAGATGAAGCGCGCATCTTACTCAGAAGCAGGGCAAAAGACATTTCAGTCACTCGGCCTCTACGTCGCAGTGGTTACCTCTGCACAGATCAACGCCATGAAAGCAATAGACTCGTTACTGCAGCAAATCGTGCGATGGGAGGAATATCGCGGGCGCGACCGAGTTCCCCACTGCAAGCGGTGTCAACTCTGGGGGCATTCCCATAACTATTGTCGACGCAATCCGGTGTGTCTGTACTGCGGCGGCGCGCACGCCTTTGACGCTTGCTCAAAACCGGAGCACCCGAAATGTGCGAACTGCGGCGACGCGCACGTCGCCAGTTTCCATGAATGCCCCGCCCTCGTCGCCTACAAGGCGGCGAGACAACAACAATTACGCGGCGTCCGCCAGACGCGCGCCGACAATCAGCAAGCGCGCCGCGCTAACTCCTTCAATCCCGCCCGCACGGGCCACGTCGCGAGCGGTGCCGCGCCGCCCGCCCCCGCTGTTCGCTCGCCTGAACAATTCCCCGGCCTCACGGGAGAGGAGGCCCCCGCCCCCGCAATAATACACGGTACCGCCTTCGCCGACGCCACAGCTGGCCGCAAAACCAAACCAGTCGCTACAAACAAACGCGGCCGCCCCCTCAAACACCGCTTCTTCGCTCGCATCGCTCGCCGGCCTCGGCGAAATCAGCGAACTCTTACAACTTCTGCAGGGCGTAGACGGGCAAGCGCTCATCGCACTCGTCCGACAAGCCATTGAGATATTAAAATCGCCCGGCAGTATACTGACGAAAGCCATAGCTCTCATTCCCCTCTTAACCTCAGCGTTCCAAAGAGTTCCTTAAACTCTCACTGCTTTAAACTCGTTTCATGGAACGCAAACGGGGGCCTGAATAAAAATAAACCCGAAATTATACAATTAATTAAAGATTACTCCCCCGACGTACTACTTCTTCAGGAAACCCACCTTCTCAAAAATGGTAGATTCACTCTTCCAAATTTTCACGTTTATAGACAAGATCGCTTAGGCCCCCACCGCGGCGGTGGCACTTTAATAGTAATTCAACGTACTGTTCCACATACGCCCCTGGTCACCCCGCCTCTCGCCGCAATGGAAGCTACCTCAGTGGAGATCGGAACGCCGCAAGAGGCCATTGCACTAATCTCTGCATACAAACGGCCTCAGATCGCACTAGAGGAAGCGGATATAGATGCACTACTAACGCTCGGGGGGAACGTAATAATAGCCGGCGATATCAACTCGAAGCACCTTGATTGGGGCAGCCAAGCGTGCAACGCGGCGGGAATTCGTCTGCTACATTATTTAAACAGAAGTACTCAGCTCGACATCTCTCCTCCTTCTTCTATTACTCACCTTCGGACCGATTTCTTCACCGGACGCATTGTCGGGGACATTCTTGACATTGTACTGCACTCCCCCGCTCTTCACATAACTACGCCTAAACCGCTACATGACCTCACTTCAGACCACCTTCCTATTCTCTTCGCTTTTCACAGACAGGCTTTCCCTGCCCCGAACGCGACAAAACCGACCTACGAAACGAACTGGACAAACTTCAAAACAAAACTAAACGACAAACTACTACGCAACCCTGAACTGGACTGCCCGGCAAATATAGACAGAGCAATAAACCACTTAACACACCAAATAAAAACATCTTTCGACGAAAACTCCACGAGACTCGACCCAGAACTTCCTTCAAAAACTCCAGTCGAGCTGATACGCTTAATTCAAGAACGCCGAAAAGCGCAGCGGCTCTATCAGCGCACTCACGACCCCGACGCGAAAGCAGCGTATCGAACCATTCGCTGCAAAACAACGAAGCCCTTGCGGTAGCACAGGAACGCGATGTGGGAACAGTACATGCAAAAATGCGAAATCAACAACGCTAAAAGCCTGTGGAAATTGCAAAGGGCGCTACGAAACCCACAGCCCGCTACCACAGCGCTCGAAAGAAAAAACAATCTCCCGCCCACGTACGACCCGGCCGTCAAGGCCGAGATCTTCGCATCCTTTCTCGCAGAGCGCTTCACGCCACCCCGAATTTCACTCTCTTATCGTCTCCCCGCCACCGCCGCGGAAAGCCCCGTCACTCACACGCCCCCTGCCGAAATCCCGCCTGACTGGCACATTGAAGCGGATGAGGTCAGCGACCATCTACATAACATAAACACAAACAGAGCAGGCGGCCCGGACAAGCTTTCGGCGTCTATGTTAAAACAGCTACCTCGCAGGGCCGTCTCTCTCCTCGCTCTAATTTACACTGCTTGCATTTCTGCGCAATACTTTCCAACTGCGTGGAAATCCGCGACCTTGACGCTTATCCCGAAACCGGGCAAAAACTCGCGTCTCCCCGAGAACTACCGCCCCATCTCGCTCTTCCCGTTCCTCGGAAAAATCCTAGAAAGGATAATTCTCAATCTAATTCGAAGGGATGTCGAGGAATGGGGAGTTATAGATAGATAGGGTTTATTCTACAATTGGTCTGATGTTGCCTGGTGGCAGAATACAGAAACACAAAAGTACATTAAAATTACAAAACACAATTAACTATAAAAGCAATATATAAAAAATCAATATAAAAAACAATCATTACCTATAACATGCAACTGCATTTACATGCCTATACATAGATAACAAATGAAACTACACATTTACTAACATTTAAGTAAATAAACTTACTTACATATCACACGAACATTCATACATACAAACATACATGCTTACATACATATCATACAAAGACAAAGGAACACTCGCATACACACCATTCTACAAGTATTCACTCACAATCTTATTCAGACAAATATGGATAATCACTTTTACCTACAACATAATAATATACAATACTTATAATAATTTTTACATTTCTAACACGTAAAAACACTCGTTAACATCAATAAATACCAACTTTTGTCAGAATAGCCTATAAAAGACGCTTAAGATTAGCAAAATCAACTACGAAATGAAATCACTTCACTGCACTTCGTCACTGCACCTCATAAAACTTCACCTAAATACTAATAGCTCAATACTTTTTAGTTTACTACCCATAATCGCACCTTTCACTTCACTTCACTGCACGTTTTCACCCTATTGATTAATTTCCTATACTTTTTTTCTAAAACCACGCGCTGAGCAAGGAAAGGGCTCAAAAACTGTCGCAGGCAAATCGTTCCAATCTACGATTGTTCGGTTTACAAAGGAGAATTTGCCTACGTCCGTTCTTTGAATTCTAGTTATAATTTTATATTTATGATCAAATCTATTAAAATCTGGTTTATCTAGCCTTCCCCGTATTTCCTGCCATGCAGGGATTATCAAGGGAACGCAGTTCGGTTTCCAGAAAAATCGCTCCTCCGCACTTCAAGCTCTACGCTTCGCCTTCTGCGTCACTTCTTCTCTTATCAACCGCTGTTCTATCCCAGCTATCTTCTTTGACTATTCTTTCGCCTTCGATACTGTTCACCACTCTCTACTTCTGCATAAACTCCGCCCCTACGTACCACAATTCGTCTTCAATATCATCATTAGCTACTTCACGCATTTTCACTGTCCGCTATCAATCTCACACTTCACCTCCTAAACCTATTCTCGCGGGCGTCCCTCAGGGCGCCGTGCTCTCCCACTTCCTCTTCTCTCTCTTCATAAACGACGCCCCCACCACCGCGAGAGTGAGTAATTTCATCTGCGCCGATGACGTAGCGTTCGCGGTCAAGGAAGCCCGCATCAAAGTGGCGGTTCAGCGACTACAACGTGCCGCAAACGCGCTCGCGAAGTGGAGCGTGGAAAACGGCCTCACGTTGAACGCGCAGAAATGCCAAGCCATCCCCTTCACACACAAAATCTCTCACAACACGCACAGTCACGCCCATCCGCCTGAATGGTCACACAATCCCGTGGCGAGACACTATCAAATACCGTGGCGTTACCTTCGATCGCAGGCTGACCTGGAAACCTCATAATGCTCTCGCCCGCCAAAACATGACACGCCGCATCTCAGCTCTTCTTTCGCTCTTCAGAAGTAACGCCTTGAAGAGCAAAAACAAAATCCACATCTACCTCGCATGCATCCGGAGCGCGGGCCTCTACGCATGCGAGGTGTGGGCCACGGCCGCGGAAACCTGCCTTCAGCAGCTGACACGCGCCGAAAACTACTTCTTACGCGTCGCTTTTCGCCCTCCCCCAGGCTCAGTCCTCGCCGATCAACTCACAAACAACAACACTGACACCATCACCACCACACTACACGAACTCGCCACGGAGAAAATACACGACATATTCACACACATTGACACCCACCCCCTCTTCCAACACTACACTCAATACTACGCCAAGCCATCTCTCTTCAAACTGAAGAAACTCCCTTCTGACGTGGTTTTTCTTAAACCACTTTAATTCGTAACTAAACTACTTTCAGTCAAAATTTGAAAACTCTCCGAACTTCTTTATACCTCCAGTAAGCTAAATTATCTAAATTCTCACGCAACATCTCTCTAAAAACTCATCTACACCCTCTTTCTCTCTTTCTTTACACCGCACTTAAAACAAAACAACAACAAAAACATAAACACGCACAAAACACAATCAAAATACAAAAGCAGACATTCCTGAACTACTGTGCGTGCATAAGCTAGCGACACCACCAAAACCAGCGACCGCGCCACAACTGTCCTATCATAAGAAAAACATACTGTTCTTGTGTACTGTGTATTGTGTATAGTGTATTGTGAAATGCGTTTGCCTATCATCAGCTCTGTATTGTGTGTATTGTGTGTATTGTGTATGCCTAATATCAACATTAAGCACAGCGTAAACATAGTGAAATATTGTGCAATTGTGTATTGTGTGTGTATGCCAGTGAGTATGTTACCATGCAAGGATGTATGTGAATGTATGTGTGTGTGAGCGTGTGGGTTACTGAATAAACAGAGCACAGCAGAGAACTAAAATAGCCTCTGGTATAGAATAAGTAGATTGCCCGCCCCGCCCCTCCGGCACCGCCAGACGCCGGCGCCCCCGTCCCCGCCCGCGGTCAGCCCGCCCGCCCCCGTGAAGTGATCGGGGAGATCTGTATACAACAGCCAGTTAACGTCAAAGAAATAATGGCTGCATTGACGCCCCACCTCACCGCGCCCCTGCGGGGAAACACCACCCCCGCATTTCTCACCCTCAAGCCTGGAAACCGCCAGGATCACGGCAGGATCATCCAGATCCTCGAGAGGATGCAATATTTTAATAGGGACGCGCAATTTTTCTTCCGGCGCGCGACGGCTGAGCGGCTCCACAAGTTGGTCCTCCGCGGTCTCCCCGCGAACTTGAGCGCCGACGAGCTCGCTTCCGACTTGAAGCAACAGGGACTTAATGTCCACCATGTTTCAGAAATGAAACGGCCCCTCTACACGGCAGAGGGGCAAAAGCATCTCTCGAGCCTTCAGCTCTACGTGATAGAACTGGACCACGCCCAAATCGGCATGGCCAAAACCATCACCGTTGCTGCTACCTGCGTTGTCCAGTGGGAGGAGCACCGCGGCGCAGACCGGGTTCCGCATTGTCGCCGGTATCAAATGTGGGGTCACTCCCACAACGGCTGTCGGCGCAATGAATTATGTTTGTTTTGTGAGGGCGGCCACGCATTCGAGGCGTGCCCGCGCGCCGAGGGCCAGCAGCCGCGCTGCGCGAACTGCGGCGGCCCGCACACCGCCAACTACGGCGGGTGCGAGGAACTGATAAATTACGAGGCGGTGCGAGCTACCCGCCTCACGGGAGCACGCCAGGCGCGAACCGCCGCCGAGAGCGCCAGACGCGCTAATGCCTTCGCGAGTAGATACTTGAGCAGTTTCGTGAACGCACGTAAAGTGCAATGCGCGTTCACTCCACCGCGGTGCAGCCATCCCTACCCTTACGGGCATCTATGGCCAATCCTGCAAAATGAAAAAGAAAAACAGATCAGAAGATATTAGCCAACTTGCGCGCGCATTGCGTGTGCAATAATTAGAAAACAATGTTTATGTTACAAGTCTCATTTCACTGTTTCAGATTTCTCTTATTCCAGGAATTGTTTCTGTCGCTTATACTTTGCCCGCGGTGCGGGTTCGTGTGAAGCGACCTCGGAAATGAGAGTATTTTCCGAGTCAGCGGCTTTTTTGAAAAATTGTGAGGTTAGTTTTTTGAAATGCTCTACTAGCAGTGGCATTGATAAGTCGCGGTGCAAATCTTTAATGAATGCAAACCTAGGGGCGCAGAGGGCGGCCCTAAGTCATTCATTTTGAACTACTTGCAGTTTATTTAAGTAACTCTCTGCAGCGAATGCCCAACTAGGGCATGCGCAGTCCATTTGTGGCCTGATAATTGCTTTATAAAGCGTGAGGCAGTTCGCCGTTGAGTTTGCTCCGCTTATGAAATAAGCATCGCAAGCGGCCTCTGGTCTGCCACGCTTTCTTCCGCACGTTATCTATGTGCTGGTTAAAAGTGAGTGCGCTATCTAATGTCACTCCTAAATATTTAAAATTTTTGGCCCAGTTTATTACATCGCCACAAATCGCGAGCGGCTTCGACTGCGTGAATCTGTCTTTGTGTGAAGAGCACAGCTGCGCTCTTACTCATGTTGACTTTGACCAGCCACAGCTTCAGCCAATCCTGGATCTGAAGTAAATGCTGATCCAAATACTTCTGGAGAAGCTCCACCTTTTTAGACGTGCTCGCCAACCCGTCACGGGTGACCAGGACCGCCGCACGACAGTCGATCAGTTTACAAACATTTCAACTCGCAGCAAGGAGAATATCCACAGCAGCAGTCACTAGGAGGATTCAAACTAAAGTTCAAACCCTTACAAAACGAACATATATCGCCACATGTCCTTCAGGCCCTCAGCCATTCAGAAGAAAGCGGAAGACAGCCGCGCGAAGTTCAAGGCGCCTATAGGCGTCATTAGCACAGCAGAAGCGACTCCGGGCGGACGCCTAAAGGCGGCGTTAGCACAGCAGAAGCGACTCCGGGCGGACGCCTAAAGCGGCGTTAGCACACGGGGCACGAAAAATCCGGACGCCTATAGGCGTCGTTGGCAGCGAAAGGGTTAAGCCTCCTCCAGGCACAATACTCGATTCAGAACTCACGAACAGAAACATTGACACTTTCACCAAACAATTCACAAACCTGCCACGGAGTGAATCAAACACATTCACTAACATACACTTACACCCCACCATTACACTCAATACTACGCCAAGAAGTCCAGACAAAAGAAAACAACTGCCCTCAGACATGTTTTTAAAACCCACATAAACACACACAACACAACACTATCAAAATCACAATAAATGAGACCCAGGCATGCCTTCGACCTCCGAAGCCCATCGAAAGGTGCCCGCCGCGGGCCACACCCATCTTCTAAGGATAGGTTGAGGGTTAGGGAGTAAGATTTAGGCATAGGACATTCACTAATTTCATTTATATTAGAATAAGTAAATAAACATTACACGTGTGCCAGACGCGCAAAACGGTGAGCGCGCTGACGCTCCTTGCGTCGTGATTGGTCGGTGCGGGCTGCCCTCAGGCGTCCAGTAGTGGCGGCCGAGAGCGGCGCGGGGAGAAAATTAAACAACAATCTCAAAATTAAATCAAAACAAAAAAAATAGATTAAACATTAGGTGCGTTAAAATCTAGTTACAAGGTGTAGGGAAAATTATAACGGTGAAGAGATAATTGTATATAATTTAATTCATAAGTAGTTAGATTAGTTAGTAAATCATTTAATTCTCGCCACCTGCCTAATTTGTTTTGATTTATTTTCTCTGTCAAACCCAATTATTTTACTTTATTTCACTTTTTATTTATATTCCTTTATTGAATTCCAATTTATTTTGTTGTAATTTACTTTATTTTATTGTATTAACTTTATTTTATCAAATCAAATATCTTAAAATTAAAACAAAAACACACAAAAATTAAAATTAAGGATAGGAAACATTAGGATAGATTAAAATTTCAGTAAATGTTTAGGGTAATAAATTGAATCAGTGTGTAGGGAAATTAACGGTGAAGGAATAACTGTACCATATCTTTAATTCATAAGTAGTTAGTTTACTTAGTTAATCATTTTATTCTCTTACCTAGCTTTTTTTAGTTTTGTTTTGTCCACTTCATTTACTTAAATTTGCTTTATCCTATCTCTTTCACTCTTGTATTTTATTTTATCTTCTTTCAGTCAGTTCAGTTTCAATGTATGAAATTTGAAAGAAAGGGCCCCGGGAAGGGACCGTGGGTCGGGAGCGGGCGCTGAGGCGCGCGTGGATTGCCTCCTTCTTCTTGGGAGCTGCAAACAACAAACGGAGAAGCGACCTCAAGTGGAAAAGAAAATGAACAATAAAGAAAGTGAAAGAACACAACGTGCGGCGCCCTGAAACGGGACAACCATAGGGCGGCCACACAAACTGTCCAAGATACTAAAAATGAAAGGACTACTAAACCTGAACTCCCCGAAGCGAGCAGGCCGCCGCCAGTATGCCAGATTCCTCGTCGACGAAACAAAAAGCGATTGGCTCCCTCACCACCGCCGCCGACGGACACACCTGGGAAAGCCTTAGGGCGATTACACAGACCTTTCAGGGACTAGAGAGAGAAGGTGTAGCGTGGTTTAGGGGCAAGAGCAAGTAGCCGTTCGAGGCCTTTGGGCCAAGTAGCTGAGCGATGTCGTCATCGGCCGCGAGATACACAGTCCTTTAAAGGACTAGAAAGAGAAGGTGTAGCGTGGCTTAGGGGCAATAGCAAGTAGCCGTTCGAGGCCTTTGGGCCAAGTAGCTGAGCGATGTCGTCATCGGCCGCGAGATACACAGTCCTTTACAGGACTAGAAAGAGAAGGTGTAGCGTGGCTTAGGGGCAAGAGCAAGTAGCCGTTCGAGGCCTTTGGGCCAAGTAGCTGAGCGATGTCGTCATCACCGCGAGATACACAGTCCTTTAAAGGACTAGAAAGAGAAGGTGTAGCGTGGCTTAGGGGCAAGGGCAAGTAGCCGTTCGAGGCCTTTGTGCCAAGTAGCTGAGCGATGTCGTCGGTGCCTGCGAACGCAGCCCGTGACGGCGCCCTCGACGGAGTCTGTTTGTTGTGAACTGAGTCTGTTTGTTGTGAACTGAGTCTGTTTGTGGTGAACTGAGTCTGTTTGTGGTGAACTGAGTCTGTTTGTCGTGAACTGAGTCTGTTTGTCGTGAACTGAGTCTGTTTGTCGTGAACTGAGTCTGTTTGTCGTGAACTGAGTCTGTTTGTCGTGAACTGAGTCTGTTTGTCGTGAACTGAGTCTGTTTGTCGTGAACTGAGTCTGTTTGTCGTGAACTGAGTCTGTTTGTCGTGAACTCAGTCTGTTTGTCGTGAACTGAGTCTGTTTGTCGTGAACTGAGTCTGTTTGTCGTGAACTGAGTCTGTTTGTCGTGAAGTGAGTCTGTTGTGAACTGAGTCTGTTTGTTGTGAACTGAGTCTGTTTGTTGTGAACTGAGTCTGTTTGTTGTGAACTGAGTCTGTTTGTGGTGAACTGAGTCTGTTTGTGGTGAACTGAGTCTGTTTGTGGTGAACTGAGTCTGTTTGTCGTGAACTGAGTCTGTTTGTCGTGAACTGAGTCTGTTTGTGGTGAACTGAGTCTGTTTGTCGTGAACTGAGTCTGTTTGTCGTGAACTGAGTCTGTTTGTCGTGAACTGAGTCTGTTTGTCGTGAACTGAGTCTGTTTGTCGTGAACTGAGTCTGTTTGTCGTGAACTGAGTCTGTTTGTCGTGAACTGAGTCTGTTTGTCGTGAACTGAGTCTGTTTGTCGTGAACTCAGTCTGTTTGTCGTGAACTGAGTCTGTTTGTCGTGAACTGAGTCTGTTTGTCGTGAACTGAGTCTGTTTGTCGTGAAGTGAGTCTGTTGTGAACTGAGTCTGTTTGTTGTGAACTGAGTCTGTTTGTTGTGAACTGAGTCTGTTTGTTGTGAACTGAGTCTGTTTGTGGTGAACTGAGTCTGTTTGTGGTGAACTGAGTCTGTTTGTGGTGAACTGAGTCTGTTTGTCGTGAACTGAGTCTGTTTGTCGTGAACTGAGTCTGTTTGTCGTGAACTGAGTCTGTTTGTCGTGAACTGAGTCTGTTTGTCGTGAACTGAGTCTGTTTGTCGTGAACTGAGTCTGTTTGTCGTGAACTGAGTCTGTTTGTCGTGAACTGAGTCTGTTTGTTGTGAACTTAATCTGTTTGTTGTGAACTCAGTGTTTGCAGGATGAACGCAGCCGGCGGGCGCGGGCCATGCGCTCCACAGCGAGACGCCGCAGCACAAGAGGCGACGCGGACGGCTACACGCTCGTCCGCCGCCCACGCTGCCCTCCCGCGTTCTCGTCCATGGGGTCGGCGACGTCTTGGAGCGGTTGCCTAGAGGCGACCGGCGAAGCTGTGCGCCCTTGCACGTGGCTTATCGACGATTCCCTATTGCGATGGAGTACACACGCACTCGGCCGGCAACGCGCGACGCGGCGGGGTATCATCCGCGGCCTTCCGCTCGCCCCGACGAAGGCAACGCTAACGGGCGCCGTTTCCTGTGCAGGTTGGGAAGGTGCAGCGGCTGAGCCCCCGAGGTCTCCCAAGGGCGGAGAGGGAGCGGCCGCAGGGGTCCGTCCAGTGCGGGAGCTGCCTTGTCTCGGGTCACGTCGGCCTCCCCTCGGGGAATATGAGGCGACGCCCTTGGCGGAGAGGAGCGTCCCCCCCGCGCCCCTCGCGGCAGAGGGAGGAGGTGCGGGGCAGAACGATCCTTCCCTCCCGGCGCCTCGTCTCTCTGCTCCTCCCTCCCGGACGACGCCTCTCCACAAACACTTCTGGTGCTCCTCAGATCCTTCCTCCTTCCCACTCCTTAAGGTGTGCAGCCCCACTCCGTTGTACTTCCATCGCGTCGCCCATCCCCAAGCTCCCACAGTCACAGCAGCAGCTCTCGCACACGGCCGAGGCCTGGCGCAGTGGAGCAACCAGTGGACGGGACGAAGGAACGGCACAGCGCGCCAGCAACGCAGGCCCGACCGGGACCCCGCCGCCGCCTCCAGCGCCGCTCCACACTCCACAGCAAGGACTTCGTCACCGCCGTTTCAAGAGGCGGATTTGTCTGTCTAATTTGGTCGGACATGGCGCAGGGAGGTTGGCGGCCGTCGGTTATGTTGGCAAGCCCGTCACGTGGCCACACTTGCACTCAGAGCCGCAAGAACGAACAGAACCAGGGGTGCCATCGAAATAACATGTGGGTGTTCAATACTTCCAGAGAAGATTTTTAGTTGTTTTTTTGTCCGTCGTTATGTGGAGGTGTGTAATTAGTCTGTAGTGCCAATTGCATGGCCACGTTTTGGTGTTCAGCCGACGAATTATTGTCCATACCACAGAACCAAATGAAAGCTACAGCAGCGGAACTGGGTTGTGCGAATATAAATGCAGATAAGCCAGAGGGCAGAAACCGTAGATGATAAACAAGAGGCTAGGTATTTTGAGACTGTTACGGTGCATATTCATGCAAAAATAATCTATCACTACTGAGTGGTTTCAAAATGCAACAAGGTCATTCATTTATAACGTTATTGTTTAATTTCAAATATTACTCGGGAAGGTCATGTATTTGTCTGTTAGGCATTGATCATTAGATAACACTGAGTGTTTTGTTTTTTGCAGAAGTAATAGATTAAATTATTCAAAAGATCAGTGGGCCATTTAATAACCATTCAACTTAAATATTATTTCAAAATACTTAATTTTGATTGTTGGAAAGTTTGTTTAAAATACGTTTATTTTAATTTAAATGTAGATGACTTACTATGTAGATGATTTACCCACAAAGCAACAGTGTTCTAAAATGGATCCTTATGATGTAAGGGAGAAAGAAATTCAAAACATGCTACGTGAACTACTAAGCAGCGATAGGTAATAGTGATGTTAGTGATAAACATTGTGTTCGTTTTTGGTTATCGGCAATTAATTTAATCATAATCTTACATTAATGAAAACAAGGCGCTCAGGATAATAACAGCATTTCCTAATCAACCTCACATTTTCAGTTCGAATTACAGTAAATTCCTGACATACACCTATTTGCTAAAAAATCAAATGAATTGAGATATCGCAAAACTCTCCAATTACTTCTTAAAAAGTTTGTCCGAAATAAAAGGTAACGTGAACGAAAACGGAGAAAGTTGTTTTTCTCAAACAAACTACTGCTGGGATATGTCATTATTCTGATAATTGAAAAATAATAAAGATAATTCAAATAATATAAGAAACAGCAATACATTTAAAAATAGTGGGTCTCAATTGTACCCATTCAGCCAAACTTGAAAAACATTTAGTTTTGAGAACAAAAATAAAAAGCTAGCAATAAATAGATATTTCTGTAGAATTTAGGACGCATTTTGTCAATGAGGTATCTAGCCTACAGAGTTCATTTTCCGAGCGCCAAAGTAACTGCTGCTCCAGATACAGACGAGGTCTCGTGGTCGTAGGCAGAAGATTATTATATTGACTAGAGAGTTTTGCTAAAAACGATCATATTAGAGATATCGAAAACTAGTTAAACGTATGGCTGACGGAAATGCAAAATACGCGGTATTCCAAATTTACTATTGTTTCTCGTACACTGTTCAGGCACGAAGACGACGTGGTCTCCGAAACTGCAAGTCCTACACGCTCAAGACGTCCACAAGAATCCTTAACGAGCTCACGGGTCTGTATGACGCTACTGATCTAGAATTTGGGCACACGTGGCTACTATTCGGTGTATCCGAGAAATTTTGGAAATTATCTCGACAGCACACCAAACGTCCTTGGTTGAAATTATTGGCCATATTCGATACTCTCATAATTTCTCCAACAGCAGTAAAGGTGATTCTAAAGATCGATACATGGACGTTTGCCGAAGAGAAGAACTTCAAATGACACCAACCCGAAGACATTTTTGGAAAAACGCGCCCTCGCATCTTCAAAAGATGGAGTGGCGCTTATAGCGGGTTTTCCGCTTGTCAGCAAAGTGGCTTGAGCCGAATGTGGTACGACATACGCCACTAGTGCTACGTCAGAAGGAAGCGTTCCCCATTTCTGTCAGCGAAAATTTCGCTGGGTCCCTTCTCTTTCCCCCAGAGTTCCGTCAGCCAAGTCAAAAATACACTACCTACATCTCCGCCCCTTAATTTCCCATGTTCAGATATAACCCACCAACTTGAAAATCAGCAACCTCCATGAACAATTCTGAGGCCACGCTAGGAGCTTGCACATAGAATGTCGTCAAGATACCGTGATAATTATTCACCAACGAGAAGCAAGATGGACATTGTCATACAGCGTCAGCGAAGATGTCGATCTCCTGATGCAGTGTACGAGAGATTTGACCAATTGACCAATTCGGGGTAGGGAAGTCTCTAGCTACCGCCTGGCTGCGTAGTCAAGACGAAAAATATTAATTTCACCGTGTCCATTGCAACAATTTCATGGCTGAAACGACAGGGAGCAACTCGCAATGAAGCCAGTAATGAACGATCCCTCGGCTGTGTCGAAGAAAATGGATTCTGTAGGCGACGCCTTCATTGGCATTCTTAGTCGCAGATCAAGTAAACTTTCGTGAAGTTCCAAATTGAGATGTCGGAGGTGGAGAGGTAAAGCCACATGTGGGCTCAGTAAATAGAAAAGTTCACAACTAACGTTTCTAGCTTTCGTGTGGAAGTCTTCTCTGCTTCTTAGTGATTGGTGTTGTATTCCAATTTGCCCAATTGGCAACGACGCAATTTGCCATACAAGAAAATTCCTTAGAACTTAGACTAGTGGTTCCCGAGCTGCCCGGGTTACTTTTGTGAGATAGATTTTGGCAGGGTGTTGTAATATTGTTAACTCTTTGCAAACGTATTTCATGAGTGACATGCTGTGAATGCTCCTTGCGGTCGGAGGTTTCTGAGCACTGCGAGGTCCTGCAGCGCGTAATGCATGTTTAAGACGACGATGGAAAAAGGCAGCACAGCTCGAAGCCGATTCTCTGCATTCCGCCTTGCCAGTTATTTTTCACATTAATGCGTCAACATTGACTAAAAATAAAATAGTAGCCAGGGTCTATTCAACAATGAAAACTATTTTACTTACTAGGAAAATACGTCGGAATATGTCGTATGAGCTACGTAGGGATTTTGGTGTGGCATCTGAGACATGTTCTGTGTGTGTGACATGTCACATTGCATACTGCAACGAGCTCGTAGCCATTATTCTCGTGGCGTCTTCAAACGCAATATCAAACTTTCGAATTTGCAAATTTTGTTTTCTTTTTTAATTGTTGGTAATATCTCCTTATATTTATGTCAGCGAAAAATCGACTGAAATCTCAATTGTGTTACATCAACATTAAAATGATTAAAACGCTGTGCTCATTATGTCATATTCTAATCTTAAAAATGTCAATAGTTGTACTTTGAAAATTACATTAACTTGATTACTATGTATGTATTAATTGTATACCACCTATAGTATTCCATTTCACTATCATGACAAATGTGATTTCTTATTACTGAGCTATTAGAAAAGAAATTTGGATGTAATTTTAACAGTCCAAAACAATTTATCCTTACTTGGCCTGATCGCTTTGTACATTTACATTGTAAAGACGCTTTAACAGCGGTAAACAAACTCACGAGAGTAGGAATGGAAATGACATCAATTTTTCACATTTGTGAATTCAGAAAATTCCAATATATTAAATATGAATTTTGGCAAGAGCTTGTCAGGGTATGCATTTGTGGGTACAAATTGTTTTCTTTGGCCCAAAGGAGGTCCGCTTGAGCTCCATCAGGAATGTGCGTGATCGTGTTTACGACGGATTCAAAAGGGAGTGTAAACGATGTGTGACTAAAAATCAGTAATAAGGCAAAATGAAACTCGAACATAATAATAATAATAATAATAATAATAATAATTTGGAATTTGTATCTTAAATTAATGTAATACTCTTCTCTGCCATTATTTAACACTATTAACAAGTACACGATTTTTAAGTCTGCAGGCCACACAGTTTTACATTTCACTTTTGGACAAAATCTGGCATAGGACTATGATTTCAATTTTCATGCTCTCATTTACATAATTGTAACGGGAACAATAATGACTCAAGTTGGTGCATGTATTAATAACCAAATTAGAATTCTCAGTCCGTTATTTGCATGAGAACTGAACTTATTGACTTTCAATTACGATTATACATTAACTCTACAGTTATCTGGTGTTTTACCTTAGTACATGAGTTCTAAGACCAACCCCTGTCAATTTGAATGTACTTTTTGTTGAATGTAAATTGTTATTTCTGTGCAATGTTTTGCTATAATAAAAAACAAATAACATAATACAGTAAAATCTGTCTAAACCGGAAACAATTGGGACAAAAAATTCCGGTTTAGGAGGATTTCCGTTTTAAGCAGGCTTGTCCGTTTATGACACTTTCTGTGTTGATATTACCGTCCTGAAATTAGTAACATGATTTTATTATAATTATAAAACGTATACTAACATAAAACTCATTTATGGAACATATCACCAATATATTACTATTAAGCATAATTTTTTCTTGCAATTACATAAAAAGAAATATTTCACTACTTGTTTATTTTTTAAATGTAACTTTTTTGAACAATAATCTAAGATTTTTGCGTTTTGGGTTTTTTCTCTTACTAAGACCTTTTCAGTTGTTTTCCTAACTTGAACATTTTTAATATGTAGAGTTTTATGTTCTTTTCAATCACTGTCAAACTGGTTGTGAAAGTCATAAAAGTACATCATCTCACTGGCTAGTGGCTGCACCAGACCTTCTCGCAGACTCTTTGAGCACACTTTGCGTCACAGCCCTGAATAATACACTGCGATTTTTCTAACTCTGTGTCTCAAGCCCCTTTGGCCACGATGGAGTATCACATGGCATTTCGCTTCTTTCCCGATCTGCCGCTAGACGTCGTATGATCGCAAGCGCTGCTTGATACGGTCATGATCATGCGATATCTAGCGGCACGACTTAGAAAGACGCTAAATACCGTGACATATTTCATCGTGAAGACGGGCGTTGAAAGAGGAAGTTAGAAAAATTGCGGTGTAGGTCTATCTGACACCCTCACATGGCCTTGAGCAATTCGGCTCTGGTTAAGGGGATTGCCAACGCGAGGCAGGGAGACGCGTAAATTAGAGCCATGCCCTTACACCTACCTACGCTTACAGAGTCGGGAGAGAGGGAATTCCCGGACGGCCTACGGCGTGAGAGACAGATGACCTCAAGGTCGAATTCCACGATAACAGCGGGAGCCTATTTCCTTCATTGTGCAGCCACGTGTGAAACACAACATGAAAAGAGACATTAAAACAGACTTGCAGACGCATTCATTCCAATAAGAGTATCTCCCGTCTCTCTGCGAACTGCATTAAATTAACAGAAATTCCGTTTTATGAAGTTTTTTTTCGCCTTGCAGGGCATGAAAAACCGTTCCGTTTCCACGTTGGGCAGATTCCGTTTTATGTCGTGTAAAATGCTATTAACTTCACGGGCCGGAGAAATTTTCGGGTTAAGGCAGGTTTCCGGCTTGTACAGGATCCGGTTTAGACAGATTTTACTGTAATATTAACATACTTATAAGGAATTTCATGAACAAATTTTTTTATCATTTATTGATTCACGATGGTTTGTCCTTTTCTATAACTATATTAACAGCTTTTCTTCACGGAACATTAAGCAAATAAGTAATCATTACTGGAGACTCTTTATCATACCCATATATACAGTAGTTGTTCATGTGCAAAGCACTGCCCATCCCATTACATGATTTATTTATAGTAATTCCAAACAAAAAGTTAGAAGGAAATTGAAATCAGTAGGTATAATGGAATTTTTTTATATTTATAGTGATTGCTGTTTTCGCAACCAGTTTTTTTTAAATTTTTTTTTTAATTTGTTTATTTTAAGTCGCATCAACTGCTATGGTTATTAGGGACTACCAATTTGTACAATACATAATATTTTCTTTAGTTATAAAAACAATGATAATTGATGATACACAATGACAAAGATAATAACACAATGACACAATACTCTCACAATGACAATGATAAATAAATAGGAAATAAACAGAAACAATAAGCAAAATCAGAAACAACAAACAATAAAAAAACAGAAAAATTATACAGAAAAATTTAACAGTTTTGAATTGATTTGCAATGTTTTGACGTGTCACAAGAGGGACGATTTCTTCTACTGGCGTTTGTGCACTTCTGTCAACAAATCATAGCTGATGCTTCTATCTAAATATTAAAACATCTCAGTTTAGGACAACGTGAACAGGGAAGTGTCTTCAATTCTGCATTCTGTTCTTCTGAGAAGAAATAATAGTTCACTCTTCAGTCGAAGCAATTATTAATTTGTCAACAACGATGCACTAAAAGCTGAATAATACATCCTGACAGGTGAAGTGAGCTACATACACGTCTGTTATATTATTTTTATCCGAGAATACAAGAGAAAATAAAAAGAATTTTCAAGCGTTTATCGTCCTAATTGAATACTACTAGGGGTGGTTCGTGCCTATGGGCTCACGGGCGTCGCCCCTCCTGTCAAATTTATTCATCTAGCATGTGGTTATTTAACGATAAGTAAATAATTTGATGATGGATACTCAAATATTGGCGAACGTGACATTTCTGCTTCTGCAACATGCTTTCCTGCGTTAAGCAGGCTAGCTAGGGCTCTGCAGTGAGAGTCATGTGATAACCTGGGTTGCCATGACAACCAGGGCCCACACTTCTCCCTCTCCTCTGCACTTCCTTGCTGCACGCTGCGGGACTGGCGCTCAGCATCGTTGAACCCAGGGCCCTGCAACTCTCGATCAAAGCTGGGGTCAAATCTCCAAGGTGCTACTATAGGAGGCGCTAGTGTCGCCGGGTACAGGCTAGCCCTCTCGCTACCAGTGTCCATGATCATGGACACGAAATTTACAATATCATAACGCTCCTATTGTTTAAATATGAACTAACATGTTGACATGTGTATGTTCTTCGATCTTTCCTGAATCGAATTATGTTCAGTTGACTCGATTCTGGGGGAAATATAAAGAACCACTTAACATTGATGTTGAAGCCGCGTTAGATTTTGGCGGTAGTGATTTGCGAGACAAAATTATTACTGTGTAGCGACATTGTATAGCAGAGAAAACATTGGCTGATATTGTAGATATGAAGTTCATTGAACAATAATTATCATTACATAAGTATTATGTTATATTTAAGCGTGTAAATGCGTAATTTGTTTATGATAAAAACGTTGTTCTTGTTCGTGGACACCAGTACACAACGGTTGCATACGTACATATCCTCACTACTTGCCCACTAAAAGTGCATACCGTTATCTGTAACTTACGAGTATTGATTCGAATTAGAGGATAAGAAATGAATCACAAAGTGAATGTGCAAGATGATTATTTTGAATCATTCGTTCTGGAATAATTAGACTTGCTTATTGGAATCTAGTGAATATTCATAAGAAGTAGAAAATGGACACTTCGACTTGTAAATAAATAAAATAAATAAATAAATAAATGTCTTTATTGGTGGCGAGGCTCAGGCTATTTAGCCTGCTCTTCCGCCTGACCACTTTCAAAAATTTTTATTACAAAAGGAGACCATTCACTGAGAAATACGTACGCAATTTCGATGAAGGGTTTCTCACGTGGGAAGCAGGAGTGAGAGCGAGGGAGGAAGACGTTTAATGAACAGGAAACGCACTCACAACATTTGTGTGTTTAAGTTTATTAATTTTACGTTAGATATTAAAAATTAGTCACAAATATATCAGAGTGAAGCACTTCGAGATTTAACTTAAATTTTGATAAACTATTTTTTAACTCGTAAGTTAGTTACAGAAAAAAATTAGAAGGAGCTTGTTTAGCACAGTGGCATGTTATTAAGTACTACTAATTGAGAGAGCGTTTGAAGAAGCTGAAATTGCGTACGTATTTTTGAATTACCCCTAAAGAACAGAAAGGGAGAAAAACGCGTCAGCATACAAGCGAAAAACATCCAGTAAGGAGTTCAAGTCTTATATTCCATGCTGTTCCACTTATATTCCATGCTGTTGACCTTGGAATAGTAAACAGCTGGCTGAAGTATAAAAATTATGCTTTACAATACAAAATTGGGAAAAAAGCAACTCTTGACCACCTCCATTTCAAAATAAGATTTGGCTGAATGTCTTGCAAACATGGAAAAAGCGTCTCCAAAAACGAAACGTGGTCGCCCATTTCTGCGATAGATGAAAACACTGATAAAAGACCTCAGCATGACAAAACAATTGAACAAAGACCCAGTAAAGAAATAAGTCATGACAGAGTAGATCATTTGCCAGTACACACGCAGAAACAAGGAGCAGGGAGATGTAAGAACCAAGAGAAATGACATTTTTATTTATGCTTTTTCAAACATCGAAACTGTTTTTATGATTATCATATTAAATAATGCACGACAAAACCTTTTCTTTTAGATTAAATATGTACTTCTCTATATTTTGCCATATCTTAAAGATATTTTTTTACTGTATTCTGAACGTTAGTAATCTGCAATTTGCCGTTCTTGATTTTTTTATTTTCAATATTATTGTTACGATCACGTATGTTTGCTTAAAAGAATTGAGTGTATGCATCCATTATTTAATGTTGTAGCATATTTGTGCAACAAAACCATTATTTAGGAAAAAACTTGAGATTGTTCCATATGAAAGACACCCGTAACCGTTAACTACTGACGTCCATGATCATGGACATTCTATATCTCAAAAACCAACTATCCGAAAATTTTGAAAAAATCACGGTTCATCCTTTTGTTCTTTAAATACCATCTGTGAGTTTCCAAATTTTTAACTCAATTTTTGTAAAGTCGGTAGTGAAAGGGCTAGCCAACATCCGCACCTAAAAATTGGCTAAATTGTGAGAAATACGAAAAGTGTCTTCTAAATGCACAAATATTCTTAATATATACTTTCAAGAAAGCGCGAACGTGGACGCTATCTTTTGTAGCATGAAGAGCCTGCTTGAGCGTAATGCGAACCTACGTAGCAGCCACACACGTTTGAAGTATCGTTGGCAGCAGTTCGTATTTTAGTTCCTGTAAAAGGTGCTACCGGAGGGTGCGCCACTATAATGGCCTCCACCACGTTATATGGGAGTTGAAGGGCCCGAGCTGAGCCCTTCGCTCGCGCTGAGTCGTCGTTCCCACGTGCGTCGGAATACTTCGAAACGAGTGTTTCTGTTCGCGAATTAAAAACAAACTCGTGGTCGTTGTGCTTACCAGAGTAAATTAAATTAAAACAGAATAGTCGCCCAGTATCGAAATTACAAAAAGAATCGGCTTGCAAGAGCCGTGGAGAATTTACTCGAAATTTTATGTTTCGTTGTATGACAAAGTTTCCTAGTTGTGTGGCTGCGACGAGAAGAACTCACTGTTTTGTTTCGTATGCTTGCTGTTTGGAGGTTATCATAGTTGGATAGAGAAAGGGGGTGTGATCTAAAACATCATGTGAAGAAAAGAAGAAAACATGAACAATCAACAAAACAAAGACAATGTCAGGTTTTAATTCCTATTAAAATGTAACATAACTGAAAGTCTCTGTAGTGCTTATAAAGAATCTGTTCCTCTTCAGAATGATTTAGTGACAAAAATCGGGATAATGTTCCCAAAATAATAGATACATTGAAATTATGTAGACCATGTAACCTGCATGTACACGTCATGATGAATCAACTAATTCAGGTAACAAAGGTGTATTTTTTAGGAATTCTTGAACAGTAAAAATCTTGATCCTTTGTTACGTATCCACTTTGACAAAGCAAAAGTATTTAAACGCACTTCTAAGATAACACAAAACGAACTTTTAGCGTGCGTCTTCAAGTTTATGGAGAGTTTATAACTGACCAAATAAGACAATCGTCTTTCCTAGCCTGCGTGGTTGACGATCCTACCCACGTCTCTAACTGCTTCCAAAAGAGTGACAGTATTTCGATATGAGTTGGAGGGAACAATATACCAGCGATATTAAGGATTTTTCAATGCAGAAACCTATAATGTTCAAGGCTTGTCAGAATGCACATTGAATGAACTTCAACCCCACTTACAAGAGTGTCTCGAAAAATTAATAGCACAAACATAGTATGGGGCTTCAGTATTCGAAGAACATTTAAAAGACGTCGATATTTTGTTTCGACATGTCTACAAGAATGCACATTACATTTACTGTCACACACATCAGCTCAACAAACTGTTGGAAAAGGGTTAAACTAACATTTTCAATGTTAAAATATTGTTTCTCAAACTTATATATTGTTTTTCAATATTAATAATGGTTTTTCAATCTTGCCTGATAGAACAGCCGCATTAGAGAAAACATGCAGTGTCGTAATACCAAGTCCGTGCGATAAGATTACTATAATTTCTTTTCATAATAAAGATTTAATTTCGAAATGCTTTCAAAATATTCAATCTGGGACGGGAAAAACCTTTAACTCAGAAACAATGTACCCAGCGGCAGGATTTGTTAAGTGGCTGAACGATGATACTTTTCAATTCTGGTTGAATTTCTTAAACGATGTCATGATTCATGTGCTCATATATGCTCAGCTACAAAAACTTTAAACTGATATTGTTAAAATTCAACAAGCAATTTATTGATTTGAGATCGCAATAATGAATATAAGAAACGCATTGCCGTCTTCTTTACAAGAGACACAAGAAGAGCAGCTTCAAAATGACAATATGGAAGTAAGTGTAGGCACCAGGCAATATTTAAATGTTGCTGCAAGAGAGATCTGTGACTGCTTTGTAACTGAAGTAAAAGAGCATTTGAATTCCAAAATCATCTATCGGGAGCAAAATTGTTCCAGGCTGAAAATTATGAGATTTACTGGAAAAGGCTACCTTTTGAAGACAATTTTGGTGACGCTATTCTCATGGTCGAAAAAGTTGGACTGAGAACCGAATTACGAATCTTTGAAGTTAATAAAATCTGTTTTACGAAATTCTAAGGGGGGAGACTCTATCAGCATTATGAATGACCATTGAGCAAAAATGGTAAGAAAAATTCCCATCTTTAATAAAAGTGATTGATAAGTTTGCGAGTGACAAACCAGAAGGATAGAACTCCACTAGAAATTTACTTTACTATGAATTTTCTGTGTTTTAATATGGTTCATCCCCCACAGAGAAAGTCCACGAGCCGCTTCTGATGACTATTTACAATTAACTACCCGACTTGCATTGATATAATCAATTTTAAAGTGCCACAAATATTAATGATAAACTTTAAGTATAAAATATTTACGATGCTTATGAAAAAACAAAAATTGTGTCATTATTGTTGAAATAAACACATTCAATGCATAGATGCTGATAAATTTAATGAAATAAAAAATCCCGGGGCTGTAGTAAATAAAGCCTTGAAAACTGCTTGGTGTGCAGTCTGCACTCAGCCTACCAACATAGTTGAATCACAACCCCTCCTAGACTATTTTTCCGTTTGCTCATGCGAAGCATGTGCAATCCTTAAAGTCATTGAAGGAAGCCTCAAATCAAGGAATTGCTTAGCCATTGCAAACTTCGCTACGTCAACTCTTAAAACCATAGAAAATGGACATACTGGTAATCCCATCATATAAAAGGGTTGGAATTTTTAACAGATGACAGTAATTTAAGTTAAAGTGAACGATCCTTAAGATTGTGATAATGACTTCTCTTCTTTAGAAGTTTGATTTCGGTAGACCTGGTTCCAGGACTGAATTTCTTACTCAGTGTAGCTTTGTAGACCCCATCTTCCATTGTGAGTTCCAATACTTCAAAGAAGAATCCTTGAAAAGATTTCTTATATCTTTCTGGGTACCAAGAATTTGATGATCAACGTTTGGTAATGATGTTGCCATTTTTGCAGTTGTCTGCCTTCTCATTTCCAGCAATATTTTTATGAGAAGGAATCCAAACTATTTCTATTTTGATTCCTTTTGGAAGGATGATTAGATGTAGGATTATAAAGAATAGTTGATCGTTTACAACAGTCAAAGCTGATTTTTGAAAAAAGTCGTATAATTCTTCCCTTTTGTTACTCTCCTACTAAGTAATAAGTCTATGAGTATCTTTCAGAACTTCATGGATTGAAACCAGGGTTAAATGGAGAACAGCCTGCCGAAATCTTGAGGTTGGACAGCTTGTGATTATTAAATCAGACGGCTTGCCACCTCTCGTTTGGCCCCTGGGCAAAGTGTTAGAAATCTTACCCAGCAGGTACTATAGAGTGAGAATTGTTCAATTAAAAACTTGAAAGGGCATTGTGACCAGAGCTCTAAGGTCTGCCCTTTGTCATTAGCATCTGAAGAATTTAGTTTTCAATAAGTTTGTAAAACATTATCAGAATCATTTGTCCTCCAACAATTTGTTTTACCTAAGGTACTGTATCATGGCTAAAACAATTGTATTTATAAGGGACTTAAGCTCAAAACATTATTGATTCCATTCTATTAATTGTCCATAATTGGATTTTTTCATGTAGATCCACATTTAATTATTTTCATTATTTTTATTAAATATTTAAGGATTCAATGATACTTATTGGTCTATTTCCATCTGTAAATATTGTCTGTATTTTATTACAAGTTATAAGCCTTTGTAAGTGTGTTTAAAAGGCTATTTTATTAATTTATGTATATGTTCATGTAATTACTTTTTGTACTAAAAGTTCTTTGCCTCCCTCCTAGAGGGTGCCAATGTTGAGAGGTGATAACTCTCATAGCAATCATAATACCACGGCTTGTCCACTTGCTTCCAGAGGCGCTAGCGTCGATTCTAAGTTCTTTTGTGAAATCTTACAACCAGCGCCCTGAGCATATAGTGCGACGAAGTGATTTGAAATTGTATCCGAGTCTATTTAAGGTTCCTACTGGCGGTATTATACACAAGTCGCCGTAATTCGTCATATTTTATTTCTCATAATATATCTTAGTATATCTCAGTACTATAGATATAATGACTCGTTTTAATATCTGAACATTGCTGTGCACAGTAAACTACATAGCATGTCTGTAATATTGCCAACAATACTATACAACTAATGTTCTTAAGCAGATGTTCTGCAAAGATAATAGTTATTAAAGAAACAAGTTTAATTTGGACTGTAATAAAAACTTTTTTAAATTTATTTATTTAATGTCGCCTTTTAACGGCAAAGGTCATCCAGTGACCACAATTAACCACATCACATCCACAGTGCGGATATTTCACAACAACCACATCAATGGGCTACATTGCAGCTTATATTACATGACAGTTTATAACATTATATCACATATTACTTCCCATGATTGTATTATATTAACATCAAATTTTATATTATATTATTTCACTTAAGTTAACAATTTCTAACAACTTCAATACTGCAGCACACCTGTTTGCAGAGCTGAACAATTTATACAAGTTTGTGTCTAATTTCAGGAAGTTTCTATCCTTAGCAATACCGGGGCATTCTAGGATAAGCTGTTGTGTAGATATTGTTGCATCACATTTAGGGCATGGTTCTGGGTCGAGATTTTTTTTATATGTAGCAGGTTTACATTAAAAGTATCAGTTCGTAGTCCAGTGATGATAATTTGCTCTCTTCTTTTAAGACAGATTTTCGGCAGGGCTGGATCCAGTACGGAGTTCCTACACTTGGGTTTTTATTTCTGGGCGCGTGGGAGCGTGTAATTACAATGGAATATCCCACGCCGTTTTTCGTTCTTTGGTCGTGCCGCTGGACGTCTTATAATCACAACCGTATCGAGCAGTGCTGGCGATCATGCGAGATCTAGTGGCACGACCGAGAAAGACGCGAACTGCCGTGAGATATTCCATCGTGAAGATAGGCGTCAAGAAATAAAAAAATCAAGAATAACTAGATATAATGTTTATGGTAGTATCAGATCCACATGCAACATGCCTATTGTCATCTTCCTGAAAACCGATACACCAGCAATCCAATAATCCAAACTATCCAAGAATTTATATTTATCCAAAACAGGAATCAAAGAACTTTTATTATTACAAGGCTTACAATCCATGAAGTCTTGCACTTCAGAAGGATAGGCTCTATATTGTAAAATTTTGAAGTTCTTCTTTCTGCCCTAACAATCTCAAGAGCAGTTAAAGAGAGAACACCAGATTTAAATGCTTGCTTTTTAGTAGTAGATTTGAAGTTATTAGCTAATCTAAGCATCCACGTTATGATCCAAAGAAGCTTTATAGATTCTGAATATTTATCTACAATGAGACAAGGGCCAAAACCCTTGCGACATTTTATGGTGTTTCGCGATTTTTTACCTGCAGCTACAGTTGACAGACAAGTGGCTCGTTTCTAAAATCGATAAAGAGAAGGTTTCGAAACATATTTGTCAGTGGTTTCATCTCTTGGACGTAATTAACAACGGTGTGGGCCAGCATTCATGTGACTGCAAAATAAACTTGGGCCCGTGCCACAGTAGAGAACTATTGACAATATTTTGGGCTGCATTCCACGAGAGGCAATATCTACCGGATTTTTTTTGGTCGGGACATAAAGCCACTCAATCTCTTTTGTTATGTTTTTAAGTTAAATCACCCTTTTGACAATGAAAGGTTCCCATTCAGATGGAGACTGACACATCCAGTCGTGAACGAATCGGACATCTGTCCAAAAATCTATTTCAGAGTCACAAATGCATTTAAGTTTTTTTAATTTGTCTGCCAATGTGGCTGCTAGCACATCAGCACTCAGCTGACGCCGCGGTATCGTGAGAGGGTTTTTAGCGGGGCCACCTCAGTCTTGAAGTCAAAGCATCAGAATGACCTCCGGGAACCGTGCAAACCGCTGCTGCGTATGCATGTTTGCTCGCATCACAAAAACACGAAGTACCTGTTCTGATTCAAAATGATTTATACGATGAGGAATGGATAGGTCATTGATATCATACAAAGTGGGGAAGAACCTTTTCCTGAATTCAGAAGACCAACTGGCACTTCCTCAACTCATCCGGAATTGCTTTTCCAAAGCTGCTGCATAATAACTTTAGCAGTGATTATCCAAAGACTGAGTAGACCTAATGGATCAAAAAGCTTGCATATCTCTGATAAGATAGATCTTTTACTAGTAGAGTGTTCGTTTGGTCGGGTAAAAAATATTAAATCATCATATTCGGCATCCCACACTAAACCTAAAGTTTTACGAACAATTACCTTCACTAGATCTTGACAGGCGACTAAGTTCTATCCGTTCTCCACTTAGCGGGGGGAAACCAGCTTTCACGCAAGATGCTTTGACACTGCAACAGAGCTTCCTTCGATTCTTGTTTAGTTGAATTACTAAAAATTGGCTCATCTATGTAGTTGTTACGTGTTAATGACGCGCCGAGAGGATACACATCTTTACGGTCGTGGCTAAGTTGAAGCAAAGCGCGAGTCGAGCTGCGCGCCTTCCACAACCCATGCCTTCCACAGCATTTGAAAAATCTCGCAACAAAAGCTATGAAACGCTGTCTAGTAGGTACCAAAATAAACTTGAAAGTGTAAAGAACAGAACCCCTGTTTTGGCAATTGTCTAATTTTGAACGCGAACTAACAACAGACACGAGAACCCGAAAGAGCAGCGCGACGCATCGGTGCGTCGTTAGCAGTGGTGGCACGGCGAAGTCTGACGCACCGGTGCGTCGTTAGCAGTGAAAGGGTTAAGAAGGACAAGATAGTGTCTCATGCTTCAACGGGCTCTTTAAGGATTTTTAGGGCGCGTACGTTGCGTCTAAATTGGTCTTACGAAGTAAATACATTTGAAAAGGGATCTTTAGTATTTATAGAAAAATTGAATAATGTAGTTAAAATCCTATGTTTTCTGATCTTGTCATTCCCATACTGTGAGTTTGGAATGGTGATGGCTTCAGGGTAACTTTTCGCCCTTTTGGGAGACCTATTAATTGCCCGGAGGCTGAAACCTGCGCATGCAAGAAACGCCATTTCCACTATCAGGCAGATCTTTCGCTTTGTGGACTTGGGTCCAAAGAGACCCCACCCTGAGGAAGTCTTCCCTAGGAAGGCGAGCGGGCGCCTCGGGGAGCGACGGAGCGGGAGCTAGGAGCAGCCGCTCACTCGAAGCGGCAAAGTGCCCTGCGTCACAGCGAGGGAGATTGTCTAACGCTCAAGATGGCCCTGGCGACCTCGGTGCAGATGCAGATGTCCTTCTCTTTGCTCCATCTAAAACGTCATTTGCTCTCGTCACTGACCCGAAGGCCTCCTTTTCAGTGCCTGGCTCACGTTTTCAAGACACGCCTCTAGTTTGGATTGCCCTTGCTGAGAGGCATTATGCATTCCCTTGAGAACTGTAAGCCGCTTGACAGTCTCACTGACATTGCTCCCAGAGTTGAGGAATTTCTCAAAAGATGTCAGCTAGACCTTGTATTGACGGCGGTTTTTCCCGTATTTATCCATCTTCTTTAGTCGCAAGTCCTCTTCTTCGCGAGCAGTCGCAGTAAACGAACTTTTCTCGTTGCTAGGTGCCATGCTGAAAATTATAAACATTAAATAACGAGAATAAATCAGGATATCGGAAAATGATAGTAGACTCAAGTCTGGGGGGGGGAAATATACACATTAAAGACAAAGTCCATGAACAACAGCTGAAAATGAGAGAACAAATTGTTATAATCTGAAAACAAGAAAAAACAATTTACACAAATTTCTAAAGCTTCGATATCTGTACTGTGATAAGTAATTGGGTCCTGTCATGGCCGCCACAATGCATGTTATATCTCAATGTAAATATCAAATTACCACTGTCGCTAGTCACGAACACACGTGACAAAGTAACATTTCCCTCTCCTGAAATATTTAATTCTATATGACATGAAAATGAAATAAATAAAGTATTAATTATTATTAATTCAACTTGCACCCAAAGAATTGCGAGAGGCTCACACAAATCTTTTCGGAATCGGGATCTTCGCAAAGGAAGAGCACGTTAGCAGGGGAAGAAAGGGCGATGACTTTTACAACAAAATTCTTACAATCCCATAATTAATAAAATATTTAATATCTGTAGCCTTAGTTTAAACTTAGAAAAGTAAACATGAAAAAAAATACTTTATATTTTAAACATTTCTTGAGTTACAATAAAGTTACATTTTTACTGCAAGAATATTCATACAGAAAACACAAATACAATAAAAAATATGATCCCCTACTTGAGCGAGTCCTCCAGTTGATCGAATTGCTTGAGTGGATCCTTAACTTTATTGACTAGCTTGAGCGGATCCTTCAATTAATAGACTTGCTTGAGAAGATCCCCTACTTGATAGACTTTCTTTAAAGGATCCTCTATTTGATCGACTTGCTTGAGCGGATCCTCCACTTGATAGACTTTCTTGAGAGGATCTTCTACTTGATCGACATGCTTGAGTGGATGTTCAACTTGATAGACTTGCTTGAGAGGATCCCCTACTTGATAAACTTTCTTGAGAGGATTCTCTACTTGATCGACTTGCTTGAGCGGATCCTCCACTTCATACACTTTCTTGAGTGGATCCTCTACTTGATCGATTTGCTTGAGCGGATCCCCTACTTGATAGATTTTCTTGAGAGGATCCTCTACTTATTCGACTTGCTTGAGCGGATCATCCACTTCATAGACTTTCTTGAAACGACCCTTTACTTCATCGATTTACTTGAATGGATCTTCCACTTGATAGACTTACTTGAGAGGATCCTCCACTTGATAGACTTTCTTGAGAGGATCCTCTACTTGATCGACTTGCTTGAGAAGATCCTCTACTTGATCGACTTGCTTGAGCGGATCCTCCACTTCATACACTTTCTTGAGAGGTTTCTCTACTTGATCGATTTGCTTGAGCGGATCCCCTACTTGATAGATTTTCGTGAGAGTATCCTCTACTTAATCGACTTACTTGAGCGGTTCCTCCATTTGATAGACTTTCTTGAGACGATCCTCTACTTCATCGACTTGCTTGAGTGGATCTTCCACTTGATCTTCCATTTCTGGGGCTGCTTCAGCCCTTCAGCGAAGAAAAAGAAAAATAAGACTACAAGTAATAGGGAAAAAACCACACAAAACAGCATTTAACATCTTTGATTTTGCGCTCAGTTATCGAAAATACTTGTAAACGAACAATCTGAATAAGTAAAATGTTCGTTTGGAATACTAAAAATACAAGTACAAATACTTGTATTGACACGAGTGGGCGCGGTAGAGCACGGAGTGCTGCAGTCAGCAATTTTTATTTTCAAATCTTCTTTACGACTGATAGGGAGAAGGCAAAGGAACGGAGATTTTCGCGTTTCGTTTACAATGTTGCGAAAGGAGAATACTGAAGCCCTCTGACATGACAAATAGCCGTACTCCATTTTAGAACAATAAAAGCACAAAGGCAGCACTGAGTGCTACCGCGCGCCCGCCAGAAGGTTAAAATCACAAAAACAAGATTTTCTCAAAAATAGCTGCAATTTTTTCTTTAAACATTTGGTAAAGATATTGCCTAATCTACTCTATGAGAAGATATAAACGCAATATTGCTCTATTTTTTGGTTTTGTAAAAAATACAAAAATTAAATTTTTGTGGCTTGTCTCTCACGCCGTTAATATTTACATTAGCGGCGATTTGTTCTCATTATTACATTTATGAGTACATGTGCTTTAAATAATTTCATATAAATGTTCTCAAAACTCAACCGTTTTCTGTAAAAACTAGCTCAAAATTCCAAAATCCAATGGCTCCAATATTTTTCTTGAAACTTTTTGAATGGATAGTGAAAATTGCACACTTTAATATGCGGTGAAGCTCTTTTTGTGGTATTTTTTTGTTCATTCAGAAATTACAAAAATGTAATTTTTTTATTGATCTCTGACGCCATTAAAACCCTCTTTCCCAGCAATTAGTAAACACTGTTGCACTTGTTTTGAGTTAATGTGTTTCAAATAACTTCTCATGAAGTTTTTCGAAAACTCAAAAGATTCCTGTGAAAGAGAGCTTCAATTTTCGCATTTACAGGAGCGCTTAAACGCCATTTTCTTATAAACGGCTCCGAAGTTTCCAAAGAATATTGCCATTTTGGACGAGGTAGGTTCGTGCCATTCTGTAGCACCACTAGTTCCTTTTTAAGGGCTCACTGAACGTGGATTGTGACTACCCGACGTGTAAGGAGATCAATTCACAACAGATAGGAACAAAATGTGTCAACGTTTTTGTTGCCACAGCCGCCCATAGTGTTTTTTCTGTCAAAAATTCGCCGTTCTTCTCCCTTCATTACAATACTTTCTTTATAACGCGTAAGCGGTAGTGAGCAAGTAAAGTGTTTTTTTTTGGAGATTGCAATTTTTTGAAAAGAACTAAACACATTGGTTTCTCCTATAATTTTTTATCGCTCCATATTCCTCATCTAGTGACCTTCCCATCAGAGATTCCTCTTGACGATCCGTGAATATTTAATGATGTCGCTCGTGATATTAACCACTGGAATTAAATATTTCGCTGCAGAGTTTAATTTGCAGATTGGCCTGCGCGGTGTCGTGGGGTGAGCACATGTAGATCATGCGGTGAGCTGGAAACTTGCAAGGGATGTCGTGGGGAACATGTGTGGAAATAATTGAGGTACATTTAACGTACAGTTCAGGATGACCCGGCCAATATTGGGATCCATATGAAGTTGATTTCATTTTCAAAGCAATAAACCATGTTCCCACGGGTCCAGCTAATTAAAAATATTGAAACGAAAAGCCACTGAAAATAAAACAGATGTAAATAACAAATTGTTAGCGTTTTATTTTTTGTTCATAATAAGTTCTTAGGTAGTAAAGAGAAAGCATTGCAAAGCTGAAGCAGAAAGTGGTGAAAGTACTCTTCAGAAGACTCATACTCTGATCTCGAAGAAGAGGACAAATTGTCTTCCTAATGTACCCTCGTGGAAACAAAATTTGCGTCGAAAATGCCTTGGCCCACTGGCTTGATAGCGATGGACATCCCTGAACGCCGACAACGAGATCTATCGGTGGGTTTGAAAACTACGTTCTCTAAATTGAACAATAAAGATTAAATTTATTTGATTAGCGCTCATATAAAATACTTTAACACTCATTGAGAGCTGTAGTAGTACAGAGGTAAAAGACTTCCATGATTAATAACCATGAAACTAAATTGACAATAATTTTTTTAAATGTTATCTTGCATTCAATTTCTTTAAATTAAAATTTTTGCGATAAGATGAGTAATGGAGCAGCGATTAGGCAGCTCAGAGCCAAAGTGCTGTTCCAGATCTGGGGAAGAGGTGGGTTCGATTCCCGGTCTGGGTAGATATTTTTATTCATTCTGCATTTCCATGAGATCGTCTAAATTACAACATTCTACATTTTTCTTGACAATGTTATGCATAAATTAGTCATAATTCGCTTTCTCAAAGAATGCGAATATATAAATTCTGAAGAAATTTGAAAATTGATCGGTTATATTTGGAATAAAAAATATTCGCTATATAGTGTGGAGATAATAATAGATTTTAAACCTGCCTCACGCGCGCAATTTTTTTATAACGATTCAGCTGACATGACAGTGTTTGGACCAACCATGACTTTTTTGGAGATTTCTAAAAGATTTCAACCAGCATAAGCACGACCAAATATCCCAAAGCATTGAAAAAATTGTTTCTGTTTAAAAACTAAACAGAAAAAATCCCCAAATGACGTGAAACAATAACAATCAACGTACGTCAATATGAAATGTTAACACTTAACCCGCCGATACTGGCAATGTTAGAACAATTCTGTATTTATTTCAATAGCATGGACATTAAATGCATATGGAGATTGCTTCACTTTTTTAAAGATTTTTCTTATTCTAAACATCAAAACAAAATGCTGTAAACCGCGGCGAGCATTGAATGGGGCGCGCTATGCAGCGCGCACCAGAGCTTCGCCACCCCGGAAAATAGTTCCGGGTCGCTGGCTGGCGGAGGAATACCGCAGCGACCTGGGGGAAGGGCGAGCACCGTGACCGCAGCAGCATTCAGTCAGCCGAGAGCGAGCGAGCTAGCGACGTTATCAGAATTGTGTTAACTCTGTATTTGTTCTATTGCTAAAGGACCGGCTTTGCCCCAGACTTCCCTCGGGATTGTGGCTGGGCTCCGCTAGTCTCCGGCGGAGTAGACTTGGCAGGCTCGCCCCTCGGCCCCGCCGCCTTGCAGCGTGTCATTAAGGGCACGCGTTCGTTCGCGGCCGCCGTGCTGGCCGTACGCTGTACCGGCACAACAACTCCTCGCTGAGGCCACGCAGCCGTTGTCGCCGGCTACGCGATAACGCCGGCGCCCCTGGGTTTCGGGCACGGTGGTGGCCTTACCGCGCCGCACGGGGAGCGCGCCGTCGCCCCGTGGAAGCGCCGTCGGCGGCCCGCACCGAGCATTCGGTTCCGAATCGTGTAAACGGCCCCGAGCCGTCGGGTTATCACAACTGTATTGTTAGAGATTGAAATAAACTGTTGTTGCTTGTGAGGGCGTATTTCCTTCTGATATACAACACAAAATAATATAAAAAAGGGTTTTTATTTCAATATAAACAGAGAAAACACAAACATCGACTATCAGACTAGTGACAGCAAATCTTAATAGATAGAGAGCAAGATTTTCAGTTTTCGTCTTCGAAATCACGGTTACTGGATAAATGTTATGTAACTCTTCGTTGACTTATGTTCCCGCACACTATACGGTGAAGGTATCACAGGTAACGCCACCACACTCTCAAGCACCGTCAGATACAGAAACCCTCAGAATACTTTAAGACCTGCAACAATATAATGCAAATTTCTTAGAAAAATGATCATCAAATTAAAATAATAATAATAATAATAATTCTCCATTTTGAGGAGAGTGGGAAGTAAGTAGAGAGGGAAGGGTCATGAGCCTTTGGACTTCCCGTTATCGGCCCATGGAGGGTACAGGAGAGAAACTGGGTTGGCACACCAGGCCACTGATTAGAGTGGAGGCTCGAACCTTGCATTAGCCAGCGAAGGAGGCTGCCTTCAGCAGTCAGTGAAAATCCCGTAGGGTTTAGTAATGCCGACTGGCGATCGGAGGGACCCCTTGCTGGGCCCTGCGGGGGGATACCCCGAGGCCACTATGGGTCGCAGTAACGGATCGCAGGAAACAACCCAAATGTTAAGTGTGATCTGCGAACTCGAACTTGCCACCTGCGAATCTTCACTTGAAACCAATGAGCAAAATGAATAGAACAAGCAATGTAATGAACCTTAACGTGCCTTGTTCTACCAATGTCCCATACCTGCTCAGAAACCGAGCTAATGTCACCTTGTCGACATCTGGCTATCCTACGGATGTTAGTCCCAGGGACCCAGAGCCGGCAGTAGCTGGAAGCCATCGTCAGAGATGGACCCGGGATGAATTAATGGAGGTGATGTGGTGCTTTTACTATGCAAAAGCGAAAAATGGGGGCTCAGAAATAGAAGTTTTTAAGATATGAAGAGAGCGGAACCCAGATATAAGACCTACCCTAGACTCAAAGGAGCTTGCCAGTCAACGACGATACATACTCAGCAGTAGAAAATTTACAGCAGAACAACTTGCAGACATCTAGAGAAACGCAGAGTATGTTCATCAATCAAACCATCCACATTACGAACATTTAGAACCATCTAATATCCCTGAAAACGATGATCCACTTCAAGGTTCATCTCTTCCAAATGAAACATCCGTCAGTGGTGAAAATTCATCTGGCCATGAGTCACACGATAAGGACATGATGCGGGACCTCCTCAGACGCGAGATAGAACGAGTTCGTCTACTTCCATTCGAGTCTCGTGCACCGTTGAGGAGAATTTACGAAAATGCTAAAGCTAAGAGAGTGATAGAAACAGCGAATTCTGTCTTAAATGAGGTTGTAGAGACCTCAAGTAGAGATCTAGATATTACTGAAATCAATCACATCGTGTATGCAACTGGATATCTAGTATCTCAGATAATCTTGGGACCAGCCAAGAACACCGATGGCCGATAGCCAGACAGTGTAAAAAGCTCCGTACCTCCGTGGATGAAAAGAATTATGAAACGGATAGCCGACACACGGCGTGAAATATCACTCCTAGCCGAGGCATCTTCTAAGTCAAACCACACGTATAAAGTTCAACAAAAAATACTCCATGTTGAACAAAAATACCTAATTGACAATGACACAACAAGGTTAATAGTAGCTGAAAAGCTAAAAGAAAAAATCCAAGCATGGGCTCAACGAATAAGACGGTACAAACGTAGAATCGATTTCCGTGTACAGAACCGGTTGTTTGAAACAGACGCGAAGAGATTCTATCGCAGTCTGACTGAAAACCCGAATGGCAATGCTGCCTCTCCTTCAAAAGATGAGGTCGAAACATTTTGGGCAGGAATCTGGGAGGAAACCAGATCCTACAACAAAGACGCATCGTGGCTCCAATCTGAAGTTGTTGCTGCCAATGGACTCGTGGAAACAGGGGAACATGTTCAAGGATTCTCGAAAGAGGACCTATGCCAAACAATTAAGAATATGGGACCTGGAAATCCCCTGGGGTTGATAAGATCCAGATTTATTGGATTAAGAAATTAACAGCACTACATTCTCATCTTGCAAAGGCTGTTAATAAAATTTTAGAAAACCCTAACGAATTCCCCGAATGGCTCACTCGCGGCATTACGTATTTGCTACCCAAAGGAGGAGACAGGTCTTTGGCGAAGAACTACAGGCCAATTACTTGCTTGCCAGTAATGTACAAACTTATAACTGCAGCCATTGCTGACAAAATGTATAGGCACCTAGAGAAGAACCATCTGTTGCCAGTTGAACAGAAAGGATGTCGTAAAGGTTCCTATGGCTGTAAGGAAATCTTGCTACTGAATAAAGTCATCTTGAATGACGTAAAGAAAATAAAACGTAATTTGAGCATGGCTTGAATTGACTACCAGAAGACCTTTGACAATGTACCTCACGATTGGATTTTGAATACCCTGGAGATCTATCGATTTCATCCTAGACTTGTTGAGTTTTGCAAGGCTAGTATGAAGTCCTGGAGCACCAGGTTACTAATCCACAGCGGAAAGGGAGAAGTAGAAACAAGAAGTATTCAGATTAACAGGGGAATTTTTCAAGGAGATTCTCTATCCCCTCTGCTGTTTTGCATTAGTCTGATCCCTCTATCGAGACAGCTGTCGCACACTGACTTTGGTTACAAGCTCCATGGTGATGAAAGGCCTGTATCACATTTGTTTTACATGGATGATCTTAAAGTGTTTGCTAAGAATGAAGCGATTCTCTCCCAAATGCTGTCTGTCATCAGTGATTTTAGCAATGACATCTGCATGAAGTTTGGTCTTGACAAGTGTGCAAAAGTCAACTTAAAAAGAGGCAAAATGACCACGTCAGAGAACATTGAAGTTGAGAGACACACTGTGATTCAAGATCTTGAGCCAGGTAAAACTTACAAATATCTGGGCATTGAAGAATGTGAGACCATCTCGAACGACACAATGAAAGAGAGAATTCGCAGGGAGTGTTATAGACGAGTGAGACTTGTCCTGCAGTCCGCTCTGAACTCAAGGAATAAAATATCAGCAATAGGTAGTTTGGCGGTGACTGTAGCCGAATACAATTTCGAACAAGTAGACTGGACTGAACAGGAAATTCGCATCATGGATCGAAAAACCAGAAAATTGCTTACAATGCATCATGTTGCCCACCTTCGAGCTGATATACATAGACTTTATGTGTTACGTAAGGAAGGAGGAAGAGGCCTGAGACAAATTGAAGCCTCCTGACACAATGCAATAACCGGGATGGGAAAGTATGTAGTCAGCCATCAAGATGACCCACTAATGAGGCAGGTCATGAAATCTGATGGAAGAATGGGAATCAGAGGCATTGTAAGTGTAGCAAGAAGCATTGCGAACAAGACTATGCAAGACAACCAGAATGACAGAGACACTGAACTTCTGATCCTACCTAACATGAAATTTGAGACACAGCAAATGTTAAAGAAATCGAGGAGAGACAAACCACTCCACGGACAATATCTAAAAAGAATGGACAAGGTGCAGATCAATAAAGATCAATCATTTATGTGGCTTAAAAGAGGAAGAATGAAGCCAGAATCGGAAGCACTTGTAATAGCTGCCCAAGATCAGGCCTTGAGAACACGACATTATGATAAAGCGGTTCTCAAAATTTCCCAAGATTATATGTGCCGCATTTGTCAGGAACACGTAGAAACCATAGATTATATTGTCTCAGCTTGTCCAATCCTAGCAAAGACCGAATACTTGAAAAGACACGACAGGTTGTGTAGCTACCTCCACTGGCAGATCTGTACCGCCCTCGAAGTTCCGAACACATGCCCCAAGTGGTACGAACACTCACCGAAGCCTGTGACGTCTGTTGGATTGTGTACGATATTGTACGACCAACAAATTCAAACTGATCGCACGATAGCAGCAAACCAACCGGATATAGTCATCCGGGATTTGGAGAACAAATCGTGTTTACTTGTGGATGTTGCTGTACCTTGCGATCAAAACGTCGTTACCAAGGAGGCAGAGAAACGTCTTAAATACAAGAGTTTGGAAATCGAGATCAGCCGAATGTGGGGTGTAACAGCACAGGTCGTCCCGATAGTTATCGGACCTCTGGGATTTGTTCCACAAAATTTGTGTAAGAACTTGTCTAAACTCCCAGGTAATCCAAAAGACTGGGAAGTGCAAGAAATAGCTTTATTTGGAACAGCCCACATTTTGCGCAAAGTATTGTAGAGGCACCGACAGTCCCTAGATCTGCTCCTTAGGTAGCTGGTTGCAACCTGGAGTAGATTTTATATTCAGTCGACACACAACATCTTAAGTCGTGATTTAGAGGAATAATAATAATAATAATAATAATAATATATGAAATGCATTTGAAGAAATAAAAGTAGAAATATTGGTGAAATATAAGAATATAAAAAAATGCTTACATTTCGCGTGTGCTGTGGGGTTCGATTCAAGAAGTGTGCAATGCGCCACCTTCATGTCGGTCACACGTCAACGAAATCACTCCACACACGAAATTTGAAGAAACCTTGGGAGCACGACATGATGAGTAGGAAGAGAATTTCTATGATTTTGCATATTTTTGTCCGTTGAATAAATGCATAGCTAAGTGAAATTTTTTGACATTTGAATATAATATGATGTATGGATTATAATGTTAGTGCATATTTGGCACATTTTTCCTGTTGGTGCGTATTCCTGTAGTTATAGAAATTTTGTATATTTCTTTAAAATAGAGACTTATCTATAAAACGTTTAATCATTTCATAGAATCTATTTATTTGTGAGCGTTCACTGATTTGAAGGACCGTGTCACAGTCAGCTGTTTTTTATATAGATGATAAAATACTTGTGCTAATGTAGGAAATTTTTTGATAACTTATTTTTTAAACCGGTCAGAAGAAATACAACTAGACATACAATGTATTTCACTAAGGTGAATATTTATTTCAATTATTTCTCTCGCGAAGAAGGCTAAATTATATTATGTTTGCACAAAAATTGTATATATTTTCATTCGAGAAAAATTTTAAGAGGGAATAAAATATTGTCAATTTATGTATATTAAAGTGCATATTTCAGAATTTTTAGATCATAAATGCATATTTTTAAAAGTATATTTCAAGATTTTTTAGTGCATAAAAATCCTCTCCTTAGTGATGAGTAAAAATGTCCCTCAGAAATATTTGGCCTCTCACTGGCTAAATTCAGCTGACAGATGTTGCAGGTAAAAGTGTTCCGAATGCAATATAAACACCGCCCGCATGCTCAATGTATGGGTAAATTGCGAGGAAAAGTAACTTTCATATTTTGTGCTATTATATTTACTTTTTCATGAATATATTTTATATCATGGAGCGCCAAAACTGACTATTGCGCTCGTTAAGTAAAAAATGTCCACCATCAACGGGAAGACCCAAGAGAAGATACCTCGGGAAGGGAATCACTCAACAAGAAAGAATTCTAGCAACTCGAATATGAAGATCTGTCACCCGTCACCCAGTCGTCGTTTATGAGGGAAGAATATACTCAGAATATTGAAGTAAAACAAAACTCTAAATCCCCCTATATTTTAATTCCGTTTAATCAACGACATGCCATATATCAGCATTATATATAATTGCCTAAATATCTCGGAGGATTTTCAAACATTGTCCAAAATGTGACAGAATAATTAATCCGATGAATTGTAAAGTAACAGTATTCGCTTGGCTCAATGATAGAAAGCTTTATTCCGGCACCTTAGGCAGCAGGATCGAATCCACTGAAAGACGCTTTGCTTATTCCTGATTTTGTTGTCAAAGTAACTTATTGCAGTACGCATTTCTTAGCGTAATTGAATTTTTATTTTTATTTTAAATCATGGTGGTCCTGAAAAGGGGTTTTATCTTTCTACAAAATATCTTTATTTTGTATATTCCTATTTTCTGTATATTTGTCTTATTCTATGGAACATAGAACACATGACTAATACGGAAACCAAAAGCGCCACCTCCGAGACAAATAGTTGTCTCTCTGCCATTCATGCGATAACTCGCTCTCCTTTGCATGGTGAGCGCAATGAGTATATGAGGGTAATGAGTAAGAGGGGTGAGCGTAGTCGAAAAATGAATGGGGGTTGAAAGCTCCGTTTGCCTGGCTGTGAGTGAAAATATTGATTTTTTTCTTTACCGAAAGGCAACACTGCATGCTTATCTTCACGAAGTCTACAAGGAGGAGATTCAACTCCGGTGTTGGAGGGGTGGTGGGGGTATGTACGAAAATCGTCGGCAGCTACTTGAAAAATAAGACAACAAAACTAGACCCCTTCGACTTCAGCGACATCACGCGGCGAGAGAAGGAACGGTGTTGGGAAAAGTGCTTGAAAGGCTACTTCTCGCGCGAATCCTGTCAACTGTTCTCTCGCGGAAACTCATACGAGACGAGCAATTCGCATTCAGACCGGGCCACTCCGCTTCAGTACAAGCACTTTGTATGGCTCAGCAGATTTCCGCTGATCTAATACTAACTTAGGATGTACCTGTCATTTACCTCGACATGGTACAAGCCTTCGATAAAGTGCCACACAACACACTTATCACAAAACTACGGCGCTGCCTCCCGCAAGACATAACCGAAATGGTTAAGTCTTTCCTCACCAACCGCACATTCGTGGTAAATGTGGGTAAGGCGAGATCCTCAAAGCGGAGGATTGTGGCCGGGGTCCCTCAGGGCTCCGTCCTCTCTCCGCTACTGTTCTCGCTATATGTCAATGACATACCACTCGTACCGCGAGTTCGCCTTTTTCTCTATGCTGATGACATAGCCGTCTTAGCGAGAGAAGCGAGCATACACCACAAACTCAAAACACTACAAAAACAGATGAAATTGACGCGTAAGTGGGCGGAACAAAACCACTTGACTTTCTCAGCGGAAAAGTCACAGGCAATCTGTTACACTCGCCGCAAACACAAACAAACTAAATACTTAATACACCACCAAAACAGATTACATTAGGCACACAGAAACTGAAGTGGGCGCATAAGGCAACATACTTAGGCGTCACTTTCGATCGAAGGATGCGCTGGCACTTACATGTCAGGCGAATTCGATCGAAACTTCAGAACAGAGTTCGGCTCTTAACACCTCTTCTGAGGGAACCTACACTCCCCTTGGACCTCCGCCTGGCACTCTATAAAACGTGCTGCCGGCCTGTAGCCACATACGCCGCGGCGACGTGGTGGACTACAGCGGAGAAGTACAAGAGAACACTTGAGCTAGTACAGAACCGAGTTCTGCGGCTCATAGCGCGCCCTCCGTTTCGGAAACAGTTGAAAATACTCAGAAAAAAACTCGACATCGAGTCTTTTACTCAATGCCTGAGACGGTTTTCATTTAACGAAGCCTATCAAGCATTTCAAACCAGCGAAGCACCGGCGCCGCTAAAAACACTCTCACGACATGTCCTCACAATAGGACGAAGAAGAAAAGCTCTTCCCTCGGACATACTGAGGGCATAGCGCCACACACAAATAAAATGACAAGTCACAAATGTGACTAAATTTAAACGGCAAATGACAAAGGTCCGACGCGAACCTACACCAGCCACCTACACAAAGCAGTAAAACGCAACATGCGTGCGAACTGCAATACACACACACACCGACCTTCGGTTTCGCCGAAAAAAAAGAGAGAAGGAACTTATCTCGGCTGATAATCGACAAATTTCATTGGGCCTAAGTGGATCAGTCGACGCCGGTTACCAGGAAAATATACAAGTTAGTTGCTGCCGGTTGCTAAGAAAATATTCATGAAGGGTTTAACAACTCTAATATTTATTTAATTTCAATGAACTTCGGGGAAAACGTAACCTTTTTCACAAGGTTTATCCGTGTGTAAATGAATGTCTTATAAGTTAAATATGTTAGTTACATGTTTTATCTCTTACATTCTTTCCCAGTCGCTCAATTTTCGTTTTCATATTCCGTAAAGTTTTCTTCATCTTTATTCTTTTAACCAACCCCCTACTTTCTTTTTCTGGTAGCAATCAACAATTCATCGCTGTTCCACTCAACAATGTGGAGTCCACATGACAGTATTCCGATCTGGTTTTTAATTTCTTAACACCAGAACACAATTGAATTCGCATTTCATTTCTGCACATTGGCATTTGACATAAGGTGTCCTTCAAAGATAAAGAATCTGTGAATGATGTTATTCTCCTCTCTATATTAGTGACAACCGTTTATCCATTTATAAGAATCTAAAATAGAAATTCATTGTTTATTTTATAAATGTATATAAATTTGTATGAAGTAGCATAGTAGATTTTTTACATATGAAATAAAAACTTACCTTTAGTGTCATATCACTCTCAATTAACACACATTTGCTCATATCCAAAATTGTAGAGGTTTCTCCTGCTACTAAATAAATAATTACACTCATGTTAACGAATGAAATTAAATGTCAAAGAAACTCCAGAATTAAGGTTTACTGTAAAGTCTTCAATGTTATAAATATGTGCCGTGTCACAAGATTGTGGAACTTGCACAATAACAAAATTGTGTAGTAAAATAATATTAATAATGAGCAGTTTATATCTGAAAGATAGTAGGGCCTACAAAATGAATAACAAGTTCAATTCACAAGTTACAAATGTAACATTATAAATTTTCTATCACTTAACAGAATTTGCAGGCAATCAATTTCCATCCATATTTAATAGTATCAGAAGTTCCTATACTTTCAATTAAGCTTGCACACATCCTCTGATGATTTGAGAATTTCATAAAAAAATTAATTGTATGTTTGGTATATTATATGTTACCGGTATATAATATTTATACATAGGCCTATAACATAAAATGTTATATGTATTTATTAGCACTGAATTGTCTCAAACAAAGAAGGCAATGTATATCATTACTTACAGAACATGTAGGTGGTGGATTTCCGTTGATGATCATAGTTTCAGACTCAGTATTTACAGTTTCATCTCCACTAGACTAAGAAAATTTGTGAAATATTTTTATAGAGGTAAGCATTTTTATACATGTATTATACTTATAGATATATTTGTTCAATACAAAAAGATAAAACAATTTATTTAATTACTTGCAGAACTTGCAGGCAATGGATTTCCATTCATGATAATAGTCTTAAATGCATCTATACTTTCATTAGGCCTACATTTATCATCAGTGTCTTGAAAATTCTGTAAAATATTTATTTATTTATCGAATTGTCCAATACAGAGAAGGCAATATATATCATTACTTACAGAATGCGAAGGTGATGGATTTCAGTCGATGATCATACTTTCAGACTCAGTATTTGCACTTTCATCTCTACTAGACTAAGAAAATTTTCTGAAATTTTAACATATTTGTTTATTCAGTCCAATACAAGAAGGTAAAACAGATTTAGTTACTAATAGATCTTGAAGGCAAAGGATTTCCATTCATGATAATCATTTCATTTGTATCATCATTAGTTTGAGAATTCTGTAAAATATTAATATTCATTTTTACATTGCCCAGTATTGAAAAGGAAAACTAATTTAACAAGTCTATTTTCTCAAATAATGTTCGCATTGAAAACTGAAGGAACTGCACCAGTTTTCAATCTCAATGTATTTGCAAGTGAGGTATCTACATTGCCGGAAATTATCACATTGAAAGATTGGACAATATCCGATGCTTCAAAATATTTCTCACAAAAATAAATATACTTTTGAGATGTTGGGAATTTGCGCATGTTTTCAGCAGCAATGGAATGCCATCTCTCTCACACTGTAGGATCCTAAACCAAAGAATTTTTTTCTGCAGAATTAGGTTGTGTTCCCTACATTCCAAAACTGAATTTTAGTAACTTCATTTCAGTTTTTTCCATTTATTTTTCCTTAATAAAACCAATAAAACAAATAAAGTTCACTTCAAAAAATAAAACATTGCATTTATAATAATGTTGCAATATAAAATATGACAACAAATAATTAAATTTCATATACATTTACATAATTCAGTACATATTCATTACATAAGCAGTATGTTTAATTAGTACTCATGTATTAAAGATTGAGATTGGCAATACTTATTCACATTGTTTTCATAGAGAAAATTACTTAAATTTGGTATTTGAAAATATGCTATTTCTTTATTTATCGCAATTTGGGCTTCACTAAGGCAGAAAAATTTACTTCAGGACTGTAGACTTTGTGATCAAAAACCAATAATTCCTTCCCACTCATTTGCCTCCCACACATTCACGAAATTGGAGCACATTGTTTAAGTAATAATTATAATAATTATTAATTACACAATAATAATCCTGATTAATTATATAACTTTATTACAATTATAATATAATAAGTATATTATATAACGATTATAATATATAATAATTATTAATATTATTATTGTCAAGAGCCCGCATCGTTAAAAATAAGTATTTTTCTTCCAGGCGACTTCGTGCTTCCCGCGGATTCGCTTTGCTTTGCTGCCATTGGCTCTTTTGAAAGCCTTCGAAGTTCTTTCGATTGCCGCGTGAGGTCGCTGAAGACGAAGGGGTCTGTTTTTCTTCAAGTAGCTGCCGACGTTTTTGGTACATACCCCCTCCACCGAAGTTGAGTCTCCTCCTTGTAGACTTCGTGCTTATCTCATTTTGACCTGCAGTCGTAACTACCAAGGACAGTTGAAATTTTGAGGCCTGATACTTAGGAAGAAAATCGATAATGTCTCTCAACAAAATAGTTCAATTTATTCAATTTTTTTCTGAACTATAAAATTGTAGTCAGCAGAAAGACATCACTAGCCGAGTTGTATATTAATACTAGAAGCAAACGTATTTTACGTTAATTTTTTATACAAATCGTTTTACTATATCGAAATTACATAATCGTCAAATATGTAATTTCTTCACAATTCAAATATTCGCTTTGTTTGCAAATGCAAATTTTGGGTGCTTTATGCTGAACGTTAGCAAGACAAATGTAGAATGTTGTAATTTAGACGTGGAAGTGTAGAATGAATAAAAATATCTACCTAGACCGCGAACCGAACCCACCTGTTTTCCACTTCTGGAACAGCACTTCGGCTCTGAGCTGCCTATTCGCTGCTTCAGAATTCTTCTTATAACAACACATTTTAAATTAACGATACTTGAATGTAAAATTACATTAAAAAAATCGTCAATTTAGCTTCATGGTTATTAAACATGAAAGCTTTTTTTCCTGTATACTACTACAGTTAGCTCTCAATGAGTGTTAAAGTATTTTATATGCTCGCTAATCAAAATTTAATCTTCATAGTTCGGTCTAGAGAATGTAGTTTTCAAACCCACCGATAGATCTCGTTGTCGGCAGTCAGGGATGCCCTTCGCCATCAAGCCCGCGGGCGTACGTAGTAAACGTAGGAACGTAGTACGTACTACCTAGTACTACCTAGGTGCGTACTACCTAGGTACGTAGTACGTAGTAAACGTAGTATGTAGGGTACGTAGAAAATTACATCCTCGATGTCGAGGACGATCTCAATCGCCCGTAATTGCGTTTGAATGCTCGCGCTGAGAGAGCAGCTGGTGTGGAGGTTCCGACAACCGCCGATGGGAGCGCTTCAGTCGCGCGAGCGATCGGAGTGACGTCACCAGACGCGCTCCTGCACGCGCCCTCACTCTTTCCTCCGACGTGAAAGCGGAAGCAGCGGGTGGTTGCTGTCCCAGGGGAATGTTGCGTAATTTACAAGTACTCGGTGCATTGCTGAATAGACAGAGCGGGATGGTGCGGTGTTGGTGTCCTGTGTGCTGAGGGTCGGACGTTCCAGTCGAAACGTCGAGGGAACGCAGAATCTTCCTCCACCGCTGGGGCCGCCCAGATTCCTGCACGTGTGAAAGAACAGAACTTGGCGATACAAAGGAGGACAATGGCCAGCAGCCGAAGCAGCCTTTGTCATGGTAAGATCGTAGATTTTAGAAGAATGCCAGGAAATTAGGTTAATTAATCTTTTATAATGGATATTAGTGATGCCATAGTATTGTTTAATACAATGAAGGACAGATAAAATTGTGTGATTTTAAATCCTTACTAGACGTTAAATAATCTTAATATTTAGTAATTTTCTTTCACTTAAAAATGTAAATACATCATCATCATCATGTTTAATATTTGAAAAGGCGAGACAATAATTCTTTGTAAAAAAGAAGCTATATTATTTTAGTGCTTGATACTTTTGGTACGAGTGTTTTTGGAAGGTGAACCTATAGTAAACTTAACTTTCTTCAATATAATTGTGACAAATATTTAGGTGCAAAATAAGGATATATGGAATCACATGGTACTGTAAACTTTATCAGCTCTGATTGTAGAGCTTATTGTACTCGGTTTGTAAGTGTTGAGCTTATTTATTGAAAGTTGGGAGATGTGTAAAACATATGCGAGCATGAATAAGAGTGGTGCACGAGACGCTTCTGCTGGAGCGTCGCGGCAGTTGGCAGGAAGTCCGTTGGAGGGAGGCCAGGGCGGGGAAGGGCTCTGCCCTCTGGGCGGAATGTGCTCGGCCTTGAAGGCGGCGCAGCTGGCCTCGCCTGGGAGGCAACGGCCAGGGGCTCCCAATTGGAAACACTGGACAGGTTATGCGAATGTTTGGGGATATTACGATAATAAATACGGTGATCAGAACATTTAAATAAAAATACACTATAATAATTCTTTATTTTATCATTCTGGATAAAGTATTGTAATGTCGTGTTGCTGCTCTAACAAATGGGTAAAAATCTTTCTGGTACCACTTAATTTTTAGAAATATTTCAAAATGAAATTCAAATAATACATCATTCAACAAATTTGTGCATGTTAATTGCAGTGCGAACTCTAAAAGTCCGTTACAGATTGCAAACGGTATTAAGTTTACTTACTGAGATCAATTATAATAGTAATAATAATAATAATAATAATAACAATAATAACAATAATAATAATAATAATAATAATTATAATACAATTTTTGCTTTACTTTTCACCAGTGGGGGCTCGTGACATTTTTTCCTGGTGTGGCCAGGCATAAAAGCATGAATATTATCTCAATCAATAAATTCTTTATTTAAAAATTGTCATTTAATTGATCGTTTAATTAATATTAATTATCAGTTAATTAAACCTTTAAATGTATATATTTTCCACAAAAACAGAAGTACGATTTTTTATTAAGTCATTTAACCAAATATTGGTATGTCAATGGAAACAAAAGATTTTTAAAAATAATGCTAATGCCGTAGTTTATCTTTTGGAATGCTGAGATTTAGAAAGAGGAACATATCGTACAATTAAGACAAGTTGATTTCGAATTGTTATGCCAGTTGTTTAAATCGGCTTGCAGAGAAACAAAATCAGCTACATCTATGTCTTTCTTCCCTTCCTCCAAATACACTTCATAGATACAATCTAGCAGCTCGTTCTTTGTTGTGTTTGAGTTATATTAATAAATAGAAGAATTGTTTGGTTAAAGTAGAGTGTACGTTACACCCTTAGAGAAGCGATGTGGTGGAGGGGGGGAGGGGAGGGGGAAGGTGAAGCGGCGGGAGGGGGCAGAGGAGGAGGAGGAGGAGGACGACGACGATAGGAGTCCCCATAAGCCCTCCCTCAAATTACGCCACGCGCTCTGATAGAAATGAATAAAACTTACTGAAAGGCGGTTTTTAAGGTAGGCGCCATCAAGAAAAGACAAAAATTGATACCTGAATCACACTCAACATGCTTCCGGCGACAATGACCCCTCCCGCACCGAACACTTTCGCGCATGAGAAGTGGCCTCTTTCTTGCTTCACTTCCACTCGAAAACATCACTTAATTACTTTCGCTTGGGCAACCTCATCGGACACTTACATAACGGACCCATCCCGGCTAAATTTTTATAATAAGTTGTTATAACAAAGGAACAAAACACGAAAGGAAAAGCCTATGTTTACCGGTCACCGTATTTCACATAACTAATAAAAAGATATTTTGTTCTATCATTCTTTTATCAAGAAAACAAAACTTATGAATAAAAACCTGTATTGAGCGATCATTATACTTCAGCTAACAAATTCTCGGCTAAATTATCATAAGTTCTTTTATCAAAGAAAAAAAAACCAAAAGAAAATCCTCTAATAGCGGTCACCATATTTTACATAACTAATATGAAGGTCTTTTGTTCTAAAGTCTCTTAACAAGAAAAAAATGCTATGAACAAAAACCTTTATTCAGCGGTAATTACATTTAAGTGAAAAAATTCTCGGCTATATATTCATAATAAGTTATTTCTTTAAAGCAACAACACACGAAAATAAAAACCACTATTAAGTGGTCATGATATTAACATAACTAATACAAAGGTATTTTGTTCTAACGTTCTCTTAACGAGAAAAAAACTTATAAACAAAAATCTGTATTCAGCGTTCATTAAATATCATTAAAGTTCTTTTATCAAAGGAAAAAAACACGAAAAATTCCTCTATGAAGTGGTCACAATTTTTAACAACCCTAAGCGAAGATATTTTTTTCTAACGTTCTCTTATCAAAAAACCAAAACTTTTCAACAAAATTCTTTTTCAGCAATCATTAATATTCAGCTAAAAATTCTCGGCTTAATTTTCGTAATAAGTTCTTTTATCGAATAAACAAAACACGAAAATAAAAACCTGTTTTAAGTGGTCACCGTTTTAACATAACTAATACAAAATTATTTTGTTCTAACGTTCTCTTATCATGAAAAGAAAACTTATGAAAAAAACAATTTTTCATCGGTCATTAAAGTTTAGCTAACAAATTCTTGGCTAAATTTTCCTAATAACTTTTTTGATCAAGGGAACAAAACACGGAAAGAAAAACCTCTCTTAAGCGGTTCTCGTATGTAACATCACTAATACAAAGGTACTAGCGTACCCGTGCGAGAACTCTCGCTTGTTAAATCCCACCCTTTCACTATCCATTTGTCTATCCGTTCCATAAAGGAGAGGAACTACTAATGTACTTACAGAATATCATACAAAATAACAATGCAATTGAGGTTTGAAACAAATTTTCAATTAAAGTTTATTGAACATTATAGAGAGATGTTCTTGAAACAATTCATACTTTTTTTAAAACAAAATTTGAAGAAAATTTTTCAATCTTCCTTGAGAGTTTGCTTTTCGCTTTCCTTGACAGTCACAAAAATAATAGAAAAGGTTTCTACTCTTGAGAAAGCCAAGTAAAGTAGTGCGAAAATACCGGATCGGGCAAGAACAGACCTACTCATTGCATTATTATTTAACTTTCATTGATTTGTTATGAAGAACCGAGTGGATTTTTGAGAGTAAGGGTGCCAGCTTGCTGGGGTGAGAAAATTGAAAAATTATTTGTTTACTAAAAAGTATTGAATTATTTTCTGCGTCCTTACGTACCTCAAGAAAAACAATTCCGAGCCAAAAAATAATCAAACTAATGTTTTCACCTTTGAGTACTAAATATCATTTGTTAGCATTAGAAACAATTTAGTAGGCATTAGTAAGCCCACTTCGGTTCATGGGAATGTTGCTCGAACTATATTTGCATTTTTAATATCTTAACGAACCGACACCTTGAGTTTAATATCAAACGGTATTTCATTTATAATATGAGTTTGCAGTTGGGCGTTGGTGAATATACTTCCAGATACCGCCAACATTTAAATCGTACGTTTGGACTGCGATCGTTGGCAGTTGTCGGGTGACTTGCACTATTCTTTCTATAATTTTAAATTTAGTTGTTTTTTAATTGATTCACATTGTATTGTAGGCTAGCGCGTTTTGATTTTTGTTTTAAATTTATATCAAGCTGTTTTACTTAAGCTACTTTAAAACGTTTGTTCTTTGTGTTGTGCCATAGCACAAGTTTTCTCCCACTATATCTGCGTACCCGTGCGAGAACTCTCGCATGTTAGACCCCACACTCATCCCTATTCTTCTATTTTCATTTTAAGAGAGAAAGTAGTTAACAAAACCTGCTTATTTGTTTAAAATCTATAAAGGTAACTTGCAACGTACTAACACAATTACAAACAAAAATAAAAAACAATGCAATTAATCTGTAAAAGAAATTTTCAATAAATATTTATTCAATAACATGGAGAATTTGCTTGGAACAATTCCCAACACTTACTTAAAGACATTTGAAGTAATTATTCAATATTCTTTGTCAATTAGGTTTTAGTTTTTTGGGACAGTCACAAAAATATTAGCATTTTACTTTTGAGAAAGCTACGTGTCTGAACCCGTTGACTTGAAAATTTCATCGAATGATAACGAAAATATTGGTACAGGTAAAACACAAACACAGTCTTCACTCTTCACTGAACACCTACATCCTTCCACAATTAAGTACACAGCACATATACACCATGAAAAAACGTTAATTGAATAGTTTCACTACACGCATAAGAAACAATCTTCATAGGTACAGGTATCAAGCAAGTATAATAGTATTCCGAGTATTTGCTGGAGAGAAATCTTGAAAAAATGATTAGGCAAATAAACCTCGTCAGACTGCACAAACTACGGTGTTAACAGAAAGCGTAAATAAAGATTGTCGAATCTAAGCGTTCTAAGCGTGTCGCCACAAAAGTTGCTACCAGCAGGAAGTGCTGAAATATTGAGGTGGCCTTGATCGTATTCAAGCTTGCAGCCGAAAAGTTAATAGAATGGATCGGTGAATGTCTCATCTTGTAGACTATGGTGTGAAAAGCGCTTCTTTGAGGCCTTTTGCCTCAAAATTTTACATTTTAAGGCTCTAAAACGCTTTGTTTATGAGTTATTTGCCGATATATGTTGACATTGTGATGCAACCGCCCACGTCGGATGCCGATTCTTTGGAGCGGAATCTGGGGGGAGGTCACACCACAGAACGGGAGCGCCGACACACTGATGGTGTGACGGTCGTTCCCATATAGCAGGGGGGGGACACGCGCTAAATTTATTTAAAGGGGCGCCAAGCGCGCGCCCACTTACCTGCTATCTCACTGCCGGCGTTGAGCGTCTCAGGGGTGAGTGCCGTGGGTCGAGGGATTGCAATGGTTTCTTTGTTTTAAAATAATAAACACTTGACGCAGAATTTATTTTTTTTCATCCGTCCAAAATGGCGGAGACACATTAATTATAAAGACTGTTCATGCAAACACTGAATTACTGTTTTTGGCTATCAAATAAGTGATGATGATGAAGATGACTTACAAGTTGATGATGGCGTAATGGCTACGTCACCGCGACGGGATTGCTCACCGATCGATGGACTGATGCGGCAGGACCCACAGGAACGCCGCTGGAGCGTTGTAACACCAGCCTCACAATTGTCCCTCGGGATGAAGGCGCCGGCGCTCGGGATGTCAGCGGTGAAGGTCAGCGCAGCAATTACGTAGCGCTGGCGCGCGTCTCAGGCCGTCACACGACACCTGGACCGCGTATGACGTTGGAAGCCAAAATCTGGCTGTTTGGAATAAATTCCGCGGTTGGACGAAGGCCGGGCAGGTCTCGTGGTGGTCGGTTCAATGTTTTCCTCTCACCAACCGCTCTTGTCTTTTTACCGTTGCTCTCACTAATGATCTCTAAAAGCCGATGTTCGGCCGCTCTCTAACTGTAACTTTTAAGTTGTTGAAAATTTCGACTGTCCTATGCTATTTCTGCTCGACCACTCTCTCTCGTGTTTTTCGCCCTTCTGCCATTTTAGCTTCTCGCTATGTTTCTCCCCCCTTTCTTTCTTTCGCACCATGCAAGGGTTATCACGTGCTTCCTGCCCTAGCGCTCTCATAGGTCGGTTTGTTAAGTTCCAGAATTTTCTATGTTATTTTGTGTGCTGATTCGATAAATGATCTCTTCCTTTCGCGGCCATTGGATGTCTTTTGTTTAGCACAGAGAAGTGCGCACATGGTTCTTCTGTCGTGGCATTTGATGTGTTTATTGGACTTAGTGGATTATCTTGCTGCGTGCTAGCGCTAAGACCCTAACGTAGTTGTTCCAGAAGTCAATCATTCTGTAGTATGGGCAAAGGGGGTTGAATTTATGGTGGAGGGTTTCGGGAGGCCTACGCAGCTGTGCGGAACTCATTCAAGCGGCGCGAGGGACGCGTTGTCCTTGCGAGCTTCTTGTTAATGTGGCGTGACACTGGGGTGGCGAGTGCGATGGTCAAACGACACATCGCAACATGTGATGCGGGTTGCATTTTACATGAATATTTCGATGCGTTTTTTTAAAGAAATCATCCATATCTTTAAAGTCGAAATGGAATTCGTCAAGTCTCCGTGAAATTCTCTTTTTTTAGAGACCTCATTTATAAAGACTCGTTGCGTGTGAGAGCCGGAACCCAAAGGTATACTACTGAAATAATGCAGGAGACGATTTTGTTCTAACGTACTCTTATCTAGAAAACAAAATTTATGAACAAAAACCTTTATTCAACTGTCATTACATTTCAGCTAACAAATTCTCGGCTGAATTTTTATATTAAGTTCTTTTTTCAAAGCAACAAAACACGAAAAGAAAAACCTCTATTAAGCCTCTGTGAATTGTTGATAATTGCGAATGCCACGGTGCTGTTAGTTTGGCAAGTGTGTTTTCACTGTAACCTGAGGTTTCAGAATATGCTTTTCTGGTTTGGTTAGGTTTCTTTTATTTCATATTTTGTAACAAATTTTATAAGTGGCGTTGTGAGAGTCTTGTTGGAAATGCTTGTGCCATTTTTGTGGTGTGAATAATTTTTTTTGTGCGGAGAAGAATTGTTTAATGTAGTGATTGAGTGAAATGTGATTCTGTTGGACACGAATGTTTTTTTGTGTGTGTTGAGCAGACAAATTTATTGTTTTAATGCCAATGCTCCCGTGAAAAGCAATGAAAGTGTGGTTTAATTTAGCTAGCCTCTGTGATTTGTTGATAATTGTGAGTGCTACGGATCTGTTGTATTAGCAAGTGTGTATTCATTGTGCCCTGAGGTTTCAGAATATGTCTCTCTGGTGAGGTTAGGTTTCTTTTATTTTATATTTTGTAACAAAGTCAATAAGTGGCGAGTGTGATTGACTAGGACGAAAAGTTAGTGTCATAAATATTACATTTCTAGTGCTGATTGGAATTGTTTCATACGCAGGGAAAGTGAGTGTGTCTGTGAGGCAAACGAGTGTTTTTTCCTGTGTGGCGTGTTCTAGAACAGGGCCTCTCAACCATTTGCCCCGAGGAGGAGCCTCCGGTTCCTCTCTCCTCTTTCGCCGCAGAAAGAGCAAATGTCGTCATCAAATATCGATCGGTGGCATGTGGCACGGTGGGTCGCGTCGTATTTCCACGGGGTATTTTCCGTTGTTTGGAATGAAAAAGTCTCACTGCTGTGGGAAAGGATATTACAACAGGGGAATAAAATAAAATACTTTTGTAACATTTTTGGAACAGTTACTAGATATAAACATATTAGTGTGATTTGGAAATTGAAAAACGACAATTTGGAATGCAGCGTGGAAAGAAATTTACCTTTTTGCAGTTTGCACCGGCAATGCCAAATGTTTAGTTGCAGAAACTGTGCTCAATAACATAAAGAAATTTAATAGCGGTGACATTACACAGTGTATAATGCTGCTGAATATAAAAAAGTATTATAAAGGTTGCACAAAAAATGTTATTAAATAGACTAGTAATAAAATACTAAAAGTAAAGAAAATTAAAATTAAAAATGAAGTTGATTGTAAAATCAAATACTCTAATTATACCTTTTCAGTGTTTTTTCTCGCAATATACTTTCTATATTTAGAAGAGATGACATGGTGCTATTGAGCCGTAACATGCATTTCAGATTGTGGTCTGTAATTGTACTTCTCATTCGAGATTTACAAATTTTCAAAGAAGCAAAAAATTGCCCACAGTTGTATGTTGATCCAAACGTACTTAACAATCGAGCAGCATTCCGAATCAGTTTTGGAAAGCGGTTTTGTGGGAAGTTCCTTTCCTAAACGCCCACGTTGTAGTATCGGTATGCAATAAAATTAAATTCTTTTGTATTGTATTATTTTACTGTCAAAACAACATAAGAACATCAAAATCCATCCTAGTGAGGCATTGTTTTTCAGAACACTGAAAACGTTCTTTTGTTTTTTCAGCGTACTTGTCAATTTCATCAGCATGATTAAATATATAATGTCGTTGCAAATTTAACTTCTTCGCGTGATTGAACCCTTTATGTAAACTAAACATTTGGCATAGCTGCCGTAGTCGGTGAAAATATACTTTTCTTCCCATATTGCATTGAAAATTGTCGGTGTAGATGCTCTGGTCTGTGAAGTGCTTGCGTCGACTTTCATGGTTCCGCGAGTAGAGTTACCGGGACACTGTATCAGAGGTTATCGCCAGGCGCGCAACGCTCGGGCTCCGGTGTCCCGCTCTCGGCTGACAACACGGCTCCGCGCTGCCGATTTGCTCTGCTTTGAGGGGCCCTGTTCTAGAACAAAAAGTCGTTCTCTCGATCTCTCTCTCTCTGTCGTCTGCGAGGCTCAGGGATGGGAGAGAGGCGTGAGATGTCATTGGATGAAACTCTTACGCCCATGTTCTCAATACCGTGTAATACGAGAATTATCTTAAAGTCCAAATAATTCGCGAATCAAAGCAAAAATCCTTATTCACGAGGCAGGATCGGTTGCGATTCGCGGATTAGACACCCCGGTTTCGATCCGTGGGTTATACCTCCGATTTCGGCGTATAATTCGCGAATTGCACTTGCTTGCTATTGGCGACACTGTTAAACAATACAGACGACTCCGCCAAGTACAATTTGATTGGTGTTGAATTTATGGAATGCGTTTGAAATAAAGAGAGACCACTCTTATTTGCTTCCTTTCCGACCTCAGTAATATAAATCATCTGAGTAGTCAGTTACATGCTGAATAATTTTGAATAATAATATTGTTTCTAGTAATGGGTTAAGCAATTATCGTATTAAAAATATTTAATTTGGACTTACCATTCTATCAGTGCAGGTTATTTTTTTATTAAAATCACTTTGCTTTTGCTTTCAATTAAAGGTATGGTCATAGTTTATCTTACTTTCATCTATTAGAATGTCTTTTTTAATTTTTACATTCAGAATGGGAGATCATCAGAAATATATACTTGCAACACCCAAAAACCGTGTAGATATTGTTAACATAATCAGGCAAATAAATGGTCAAGGAATTTCAAATTAAATATTTGAATAAACCATAAATTCAAATAAATTGAAATGGATTACAAGTGTTTAAAGAAAGAATACAATAACTATTAGACAAAAATGCTACTAAGTAAGCCTTGGTTAAATTGAATTATAAGTTTTTTCATTTGAAGTAAATAAATAAAAACTGAATGCTAGTAACAAATATTTTATTTATTTTGTTAATGTACAATATTGAAACAGAAACTTTTCTGGTAAATCAATGACAATTTTCATAAATTTAATGCCCTAATACAGGAATATTACTGAACCCTAAGTTATAAACACAATAAACAAAAATAAATATGGGGCATAGCAAATATGCTGAATGTTTTCAATGTTATGAATATTTTATTCCTTGCTAAACATTTGGAAAACAAATATAAAAACTCAAATTGCTAAATACAAACAAAAAAGGATGTAGTTCATATTTGATTCCATCACTAATTTAACGTGTAGACAAAATTAAATTTTTTAAAGAATGAATTGTTCATTAATCGTAACTTGATAATATTCAAATTTTAGGTAGATAAACATTGCATCCTCAACTCATGTTCATTCATAAACTCAAATTCTTCTTGATGCTTTAAGAATGTGGAATGCTTGAGGCACTGTTTGCATTCCTGGGAAGTAGATACCATTTTCATAATTTCTGGTCCCTCTCGCAGCTGCTGGTACTGGTTATCTATCTCTGACATTTCCTATTTGGAAATAAAATATTCATTTTTAAGGATATATTTATGAGTCGCTTTTTCTAAATATGAATATAATTGCATAAAGAAAAGTTCCATTCAGTGTAGAATATCAGGTGATAATAAAATATTTCATACAAGGTTGAAATTTGTACATGAAACAAAGTTGGAATTTTTACAATGTTTCAGAGATCATTTGTCTCCATCATCAGGTACTTTTTGGCTTATATTGAATATATTATGTTAATTAAATTACATAAATTATATTATAATATATTATATATTATATTCCTTAAGTTTGTGAATCATAACTTACGATTCACAAACTTCAAACTTATATCCAATATAAGCCAAAAACTACCTCATGATGAAGACAAATAATCTCTGAAACGTTGTAAAAACACCAACTTTGTTTTATGTACAAACATCAAACTTATATGAAATATTTTTTATTATCACCTGATTGTCTATAAGGAATGGAACCTTTTTTTATGCAATTAAGAAAAACAATCAATAAAAACGTTAATATTATCGACATGAATATGATTGCAGAAGTTGTAAAATAACTCGTTTTATCTCTGCCAACAAAAGTTTGTTGATAATAAAGAAACTTGTTTCATTTATTTACAATGTCAACGATATGTCATAAATACATCAATGTTATAGTACAGATTACCAAAGATGAACTTCAGGAACATCAGTGTTTCAATTCATTAACAATAGAGTGTGTAGAATTAGATTTTAAAGAAAGAATAAATGAAAAAATAAATTCTGCACTCTACAAATGCTTTAAAGGATGGTTCGGTTATTAAAAAAATTGATAATAAAATTACTAGAAAAAAACAAATTGAAAACCAAAATAAATTTTACTTCCCTTATACAACAGATCTTAATTTTTTTTAAGTTCAGAAATCTAATTCTGCACTAAATCCAAACATAAATAATATTCTAAAAGAATGTTTGATACTGGAATCCTAATCCAATTTAGACTATGCACATTAACAATATGCACAATCTCTTTATAGAAGTAATGTTATCAGATATCATAAGGCAGATATATAATGAGTTGATTTTTGACAGTTAATTAATCATTCCTTAAATTCAATGATATTATAAAATGTAAATTAATTTTAAAATTCCATATTTTTTATATCTAGCCTACATTACATATTCAATAACGAAGTATCAATAATCTACTTCAGCTTCCAGAAATAGGCTATTTTTCATTATACAAGTATATATTGTTATGGATTCAGAGAAGCACAAAACATAAGTATGAATTAGTACATTTAACAATACAAGTTCATGAGAATGTGCTAATAATAGATTTGGAGTCTATGTGAAAACCAAAGAATATTTTATATACTATTTCACATTTATTCCAGTATGTCACACCAAAACAAAAATAAAATTTTATATTGTATCTTCTGAAGAAAAAATAACTTTGACATCTGGGCAGGATTATTTCCAACCTTTGAAATTTATGACAATTATGCTAAATTTGTTTTTGTTTTCTTAAAATACATGGTTTATCATAGCATTTTATTATATACATTTCATTTTAAAAAATTGTTTTAAAAAATGTTCCATGACATCAAATTTTATTTGATTTCATTTTGTTTTGTAAAAACAACGGTTCAGGGGGGCACGATTCCTTTGAAAATAGTCTTGACTTCCAATGAGGTGAAATTATTTTATCAGTTGCACTAAAAACTACTGAAATAACTTTTGCATGTAGCCCTTCACCAGAACAAAAAGTACCAATCAAAAATATTTGAAAGACTTGGTAGAGAGCCAACACTGTTCTTTCGAAAATTAAATACATAACTTGCAAGGTAAATAAAAGCAAAAACGCTTACTTTGATTCATAATTACTGCCTTTTCATATCCCAAATCGTAGTCACATGCAGTACGTTCCTCGGGCGTATGAATGCAGCAATTTTCCCATCCAATTAAGTACACAGCGTTGTAGCTGCTTCTATCATTGTAAATAGGAAATTTATTATCACGTCTGCCTTTCAAACCATTCTTTTCACGCCTTTATAGTTGTTCTTAAACTGCTGAACAATACTTACTGCGTTGAAATTCGTTTGCAGGTTATGTGATGCATCTTTTTTGCTTTTATAACTTTGCTTACAACTGTATTCGCGTATTTGTAAATGACAATATTGAAAATATCAATTTCCTAAATAGAAATGTTAGATTGGTTGGCCCTGGATACATTACTCAGTACGCGAAGTGATTTTGCATTAGAGATTGCGTTTGAAGTGGCGCTATTACTAATGTTTACAAACAGGACCACGACAGCGAGATACTCCACAGCCAATCATATTTACAGTAACATTCTGGCCAAAGGTTACCCTGGAATCCGCCAATTCTTTGATGACCGCGGTTTGTGAATGAGAATAGAGAGTTTTCCGAGTGTTAACCTAATCCCTGAATTCCTCAAATCAGATTATTTTCGAAGTAATCGATGACTGAGATTACGGCCGATAAGGTTTTACGTGGTCAGAGCAGTGTTTCACTGAAGAAAAGATTGTGAAGTTCAGAATGTGCAACCCTTCGGCTAATAATTTGCAAGTTCTGTGGTATAGGTACGTCGTGCAGTGACAGCATACGCAATCGAATGCAGTGGCAGGGGAGTTCGAAACGCAGTGAAAACGTTCGAAAGTTCATCGCATGAAGCAGATACAAGTCACGATGTCGAGGAAAGTTTCTTGCAAAATCACTGACGGAATAAACATCTTAGCTGCGATCTGTAAAGTCTTTTCTCTCCCCCGTCGCGGAGCCTCTCACCCTTCCTCCCTCCCTTCCACCCTTCTTTCTTACGAAATCTCTCTTGCCCGAAAAAATTGGGTTCTTCTATCCGCCTTTTTTCTTTCTCTCTTTCTTTCTCTCTTTCTTTCTCTCTTTCCTTTCTCTTTCTCCTTCTCTCTTTCCTTCTCTCTTT
>JAHLJT010003656.1:113524242-113539242 GCA_031308135.1 Acheta domesticus | reverse complement strand
TTACTGAAGAACTAAAATTCACAAAGTATTGCAAATAGATGCAACGGATGCAAGAGATAACATTCATGGCAAAAACAAAAAGTCAATGAGGGTCACATACGACCCTCACACGTTACGAAACCAGATCTGTTGAGTACCATTTTTGACCCTCATGGCGTTCAACCTGCTAAACATCACCCTCGGTATTGCTGTTGTTGTTATTATTATGATTATTACTTCGGTATTTGTTTTCTGAATTGCTTTCGCAGCAGCAGCTGTAGTGGTGGAATGAAATCTGAAACAAAAGAATAGAGAATATCTTCAATCAGCATTTCTCTTTTGTCGAATAGGAATTTGTATATGAAAGAGGAATATGAATACATTCAGAAAGAAAGATGGTGAATTGTGAGTGCGCGCTGAACATTCACCCACTCGTATCATGAGAAATCCCTAACGAATCCATAACAATCGTACGAACAATGTACTGCCGCTGCTTGATTGTAGACGTATTGCCGTAGTGATGTATGTACGTTCCCAAGACTTTTAGAGCCAATAGAAGCTTCGACAGAAGAAGAAATGAAGCACTGGCAAAATAAACAAGAACTCGAATTCATTTATTATTGACACTGTCGTTTCGAAGTAATGCCTACGGAAATCAAAGATAACGCGTCTCATTGTTAAAAACACGCGCAGAGAGAGAGAAGCGAAATTCACGTGCACCGCGCTGCCATCTGCCCACCGAACAACAATTACGCGAGCTCCACGAAACGACAAATCTCCTAGTAATTGCACGAAGTGGAGCACTGTGATATTCGCACGATTGCACCCGCTACACGGGATAAATAGCACGCCACGCAGTGATTTTCTTTCGTGACTGTTACGCAATAATTAATACAACGTTCTATGTCTGAAACAATCCCTTATCACTGCACTAGAACCGATTCAATTATTATTTTCGATGTCATTTCGCAGTAGCGCCTACGGAACTCAAAGATAACGCGTCGTCATTGTTGTTAAAAACAGAAAGAGAAGAGATATTCCCCTCTGCCCGCCTAACAACAATCACGCGAGCTCCACGCAACGACAAACCTTCTAGTTATAGGACGAATTGAACAATAACCACAGTGATATTCGCGCGATTGCACTCGCTACATGGGATAATTAGCACGCAACGCACTGATATTCTTTCATAACTATCACGCGATAATCAACAACACAATATCTCTGATAAGTTGCTTGTCGCAGCACTAGGACACGAAATCAACTATCCTTATTTTCATCGAAGTAGCGAGCCGTTTCGTGCGCCCGGTGAACTCGAAGAGAACACGCACACAAAGAACTGCGTATAGAGGACAGTGAGAAAGAAACACTATTCTCTTTCTTTCTACGCCCAACATTCTCTTACCAGAGCTAGCACTGAAGAAAGCGAAACACGATTACGCCCCTATCGGCTAGGAATATGACGAATGCATTCTCCACGCCGAATATATTCCAATCATTTCTGAGACGTAATAATTATCAACGCCTTCTCTGTTTTAATAATTGCACATCACTGCACAAGGCACACTAGAACACGAAATGGACAAATATTTACTGCAGTAACCTATCACACACTTGTGCCTATCTAAACTCGAAATGACCACGAAATATTTTGGATTGTAATACGCCCTCACCGCTCTGTGAAAACCACACGCTTTGCGTCTCATTACCTACGCATGAAGCGCACGTTGGCGAGAACGAAATAAAACGAAACTTGAATTTGCATCTGAGCCACTGTACAGATTTTCACACAATACCAAAATGCAATCACACGCTTATCCTGCACGTCATGAAACCAACAGCTACACACGCACTGTCGCTCATCTCGCAGGTAATTCCAAACACTGATTTTCGTACACGTCGAATGCATACCACTGCACACGGTGTCACAACGCGAACAATTCGCAATAGCGCAATGACATTTTGAATGTCACAGATACGTACCAATCGTAAAAAGCTGGTTTTCCATTCTGCGGCGCCTGTTCTGTAAAGAAAGAAAGCATACATTTGAGAGTGATGCTGCTGCTTCAAACTGTTCGCATTAATAGCAAATCGGTTGGAAAATTGCACTTATTGGCGTTCGGAAAGCAGGGAACGGCACGCAGAGGCGGAAGAAAGAATCAGAAAAACAATACGTGTTGTTACAACGCAGTAATAACGCACATCACATAGAAACAAGATACACACATTCACACGCTCGCCCAGCGGAGACTGATCGCTCCGCGTTTACGCTTCCCCCTCCACCCATGACGAGTGAAACGATAGCGACCTTGACACATATGCTAATACGATCGGAATTGAAAGAACGCGTATAGTTTGCAATAAAGCGTATTGTCAGACGACTTTGCGACATTTCAGAAAGCAATATTTCGTGGAAAGTTGTGCGAATATTAGCAGATATCGAACGCAATATATAAACGAGTCTATCATCTGACAAGGATCCAATCGAAAGTAGCATATCTTAATGACAAATTTTTTGTATGTATCAGTGAAGAACAAAGAGTTACATTGCAGTCAAGAATTTTCTATAAAATCGTGTCTTTTTTGCGGCAGAAACGACGTTTTCGCCATTGGGCGAACGCCAATGTCGCGGACCGAATTCGACCAATGGGCACGAAGGAGGTATTTCGGGGCGCAATTCAAACGTTCGGAGGTGCCGCGCGTCGTCTGCGCGATATGCAAAGCGGCGTGTTTCAAGAGTTCAGCAAAGCACGACCGGTCTGAATGCGTGATATTCGCAAGAAGAAACGACAAATTCACTTAATTAAAAAAATAGTTTGGTGCGTCTCTAAGCAATACTAGCGGGGCTAGACGACATGAGAGTCTATTGTTGGATACCTTCTGTCCCTATCTACTATCTAGCAGTTTTTTGAAAATTTCGATTTCGCGAAAAATACGCAAAAATTGAGAGATATTTTGGTGCTACGTTGTAAAACAATTACATCTGCATTCTAGAAGCTCAAAATTATCCCTTTCACATCTCTGCTTCACCGCAAGTTTCGCGATTCAAAATGTCGAAAAAAAAATTTTCCCCCCGAAAAGAACCGTTTTTTTGTTTTTTTGCTCTGTTTAGAGGTTCAAAGGAAGGGTTTCCTAAAAACCAAATAATAAACCGTTTACCGGTATCGCTTCTCGGCCTTTTGGCTAAGATCAAAGTGTAGTAAGACTTGGTAGAGGAAGGATCTCTTCTCTGACGTCCGACTGCTGTTTGTTTTTTTTTTTTTTTTTTTCATTTTCCCCCCACCAGTTACCCTGGCGGGGCGGGAATTTATTCAGATAAGGGGATTACATTAATGCTCCAGCTGATGAAGCTTATGGAGCTTGGGGCGGGCTGTATCTTAAATAAACTAACTATGAACTACTTAATATTAACTTAAACCTATTACAAGATTGGCCACTTTGGGCCTATCCTAGATTTATATAAGTTGATTAGCAATTGATTATTGTGAGTTCTTTGGATTGTTCATGGCTCTTCTTTTTTCTTTTTTAACATTCTCACGCTCATTCATTCTTATGGCTATATTTACAACACATTCGCTCACTCATTCACTCTCATTCATACTCACTGCACAGCACTATATACACTATTTACACAACACTGTTTGCTCGCCACGGCGCCGACTTCACTCAAGCGTCCGTGGCGCCGCGACGTCTTCGGCCCCGGGCGGCCCAGGCCCGGCGTGGCGCGCGTCCGCGCCGCCCGCGCGATTGCCGGCGTTGATGAGCGGCGACCGCCTCCCACGCACTGGCTGCTCCCCCGCGTCGCACAGCTCAGCGAGCTTGTGCGGGGGAAGTGCGCGGAAGGTGAAGGCGACGTGCTGCGGGCCCTTTCTTCTGTGGAAGGCCCTGTGCACGCCGCTGTTCGCCGCTATGCCGGTCTCGCGCAGGATGCGCGGAGCGGTCGGCCGTAGCGCCCTCGCGAGCGCCGTTTCGGCCCGCCGCTGCAGCTCCTCCGGGAACTGGCGGCGCACGCCCAAGGTCTCAAAGACGTCGGCGTTTTTTGGGAGACGATCAGGGCGGAGGTTGGAAATGTGAGGGCGCGCCGCGAGGCGCGCCGCTCGGTTCTCTGCAACCCGAATGGGGCGCAGAGTGGAGGCCGGGGCTGCCGCGAACACTTCGCACGCGTACGCCCACAAGGGGCGCACGCACGCTGTGAAGAGGCGGCGCTTTAACTTAATGTCAAGTTCGGGAGAGCGGAGAATAGGTTTCAAGAGAAGGGTCCTGGTTTTCATCTTGGCAGCAAGATATCGCGCGTGCGCGTGCCAGCGAAGACCGCTGTCAAGCAACACGCCCAAGTACCTCGCCTCGCTCTGCCAGGGGAGACGCGCACCCGCCAAGCTCACAGTTTCATCGGGGTTTGCCCTCTTACGTGTGAAGTTGACAGCTACACATTTCTCTAGGTTCAGAGCGAGTCGCTTCCGACTCAACCAGGCAGGAAAAGTGGCGAGACAGTCGCTTAAGTATTTTACTGACTGCCTTCCGTTCGCCGATTTCGCGTAATACGCGAAATCATCCGCGAACATCAGGAGCCCGCAGCGCTGAATACCAGTTTTTGTTTCAGCAGCTAGCGGCGCGTCATTTACGTATAGGCCGAATAGGGTAGGAGAGAGAACACTCCCCTGAGGCACACCCGCTTCGGCGCGTCTGATGGACGAATATACGTTGTTAACGCGCACTCTGAACTGCCTGTCCGAGAGAAAACTCGCGATCAATCTGACGTAGCAATCGCTAATCTCCGACTCCGCGAGACACGAGAGCAAGCCCTCGTGCCACACGGAATCAAAGGCCGAACGCATGTCGAGAAAGACCGCGGGCATAGAATGCCGTCTCTCAAGGGCGAGGCCGATCTCCGTGCAAAGCCGCGTGAGCTGCTGCGCGGAGCTGTGACCAGCTCGGAAACCAAATTGTTCATCTCTGAGAAGCCGGAGGCGGCGTATTTCCTGTTGCAGACGCGACAGGATCAGCCTCTCGAACAACTTCCCTAGGATTGAGAGGAGACTAATAGGTCTATAACTGCTTGGAAGTAGTTTATTCTTGCCAGGTTTCGGAATAAGCGCGATGGTCGCAAGCCTCCACGCCTTCGGGAAATAACCGTTCGCTAAGCACGCATTCAGGAGCTCGAGTAGGAACTCGACTCCGAAGCCCTGCAAAGCTCGCAGCTGCGACGCCGTGACTCCGTCCGGGCCGCTAGCCTTGCGGCTAGTGACTCGACGGAGCTCTGCAATCAGCTCGCCCTCCGTCACTCGGCGAGCCGAGGAGCGGGGGGACGGCCGGCCAATGGCGCCGCAACCGGCCGCGCGCTCCATTGGCCCGTCACCTGAGGCGGTGGCGTCCAATGGCAGCGCAGCGGCGCCTGATTCAAATGTGCGGAACTGCAGCGCGAGCGAGTTCGCGAAGATCTCGCTTTTTGCCGCGTCGTCCCACGCATAAGTCGGCCGAGGTGGTGGAACACCGGGCGCCCCTGTCCCGGCGTTGCTTTGGATCGGGCAATTTACTCCCGGTCTGCGGCCCAGCGCTCTAGAGAGTTCCCAAATGTGCCTCTCGTGAAGGTTGCATTTTGAAATAGTATTTGACCATTGAGCAGTTCTCTCATCCCGTAGAGATGAACGGAATTCTCGACTGAGATTGCGCGCCCGCTCTCCGTCAACGGGGTCGCCGAAACGGCGATGAACTTTGACAGTTCGGCGCAATTCTCGTAAGATCCTTCTCTGCTCAATTGTGAGCTCAGGGCGAGAATTCACTTCGCGTGTGACAGTGGAGTTCTGCTTGAAAGCCGATTTCAGCGTTGCAGTGAAGTGAGTCACCGCTTCGTCGATTTCGGCCTCCGTATTTAGTCGTTTCGGCTCAAGCTGAGCGTTCAGCTGAGCTGCGAAACCTGCCCAGTTCGTGTCACACGTAGTTCGAAAACTATCTTGGCGAGCTGGTACAAGGGACGTCACTACACACGTTACCGGATTATGATCGGAATCCAGTGCGGCAATTGAGCGGGGAACCACACACTCAACGCCCTTCACGATCATAAAATCGATAACACCCGGGTTCCTGTTACGTACTTCCGGGAAATGCGTAGGGCTATTCGGAGCGCAGATCTCTACGCCCCGCCTTGTCGCTACAAGATTGGCAATTTTACTACCGTTTCTGTTAGCTCCGAGGCCGCCCCATGAACTATGTCTGGCGTTGTAATCACCCAATAGGATTACTTTGGAATTTAAAGCGAGAAGCGCCTCAATTCCAGCCGGATCTAAGGTTTGGTCAGGGCAGTAGACGGACACGACAAGAAGTCGGCCGCTTCCTACCCAGACGTACGCCCCGACCGCCTCTAGAGACGCCAGAGCAATAGCAGGGATTTCGGCTTCGAGTTGCGGCAGTTCGCGGCGAATCGCTAGGGCGACGCCGCCACCTGGCCTGCCAGCGCGATCTCGGCGATAAACAGCGAACCCCCGGAGTTTGAATTCGCGTTCATCGCTAAGCCACGTTTCTTGTAAAGCCAAGATATCAAGCTGAAATTCAGCTGAGAAATGTTCTAAAAGCTGGGCTTTGAAAATCGCACTTCGCGCGTTCCAAGTGCAGGCGCGGAGAGGTGCTGTTCGCATAGCTGCGTGAGAATTTCTAGGCATTGTCGGGCAAAAGTGAAAGAATGCGTTCCATCATGCTCAAGAACTGGATCTTGAGTGATGAAGGCTGTGCAGCTGCGGGTGCAGTGGGCCCCGCTCCGGCCGCCCCTGAGGGCGGTGCGCTGGCACTGGCGATCGGCGCTCCACCGAGGCTTCGCGCTAGATCACTCCAGGCCGACCCGCCGCTAGCTGCGTTACGAGGCGCCTGTTGCAGGCGGGAGGGTCCCTCGTTTCTTTCACTCACGTCTGAAGGACGCGTAGGTAATTTGCAAAAGCTGCATCCTGTGTAGGATGCAGCGTGATGCTGCTTGCAATTGCAGCAAGTTGGTTTCAGCTGGAAATTGCCCCGTTTGGGGCAATGAGCTGTGCCCCGGTGTTCGTCCCCTGCAGGGTGACCCTCGCCCGTGCAGAGGCGGCAGCGCACAGTGTACTCGCAGTTGCGAGCAATGTGGCCCCACCGGCAGCATCTCAAGCAAAATCGCGGTCGCGCCCACTTCTCCCGCTCGACCGTGACAGTGAAAGATTCCAGCTGCTTGATGAAATAGATCTTTCGCGACGCGGGGGTGTCACTGAGGGTGACAGTGAAAGTGCCTGTAGGCACCTCCACACGCCGCGTTTCGGTGCCTGTTGCACCTTGGGCCACACCGGAATCGTGGTTTCTGGCGGCCACGATTTCTTTTAGCAGTGAAATCTGTTTCACTGCTTTGGGAACGAAGCCGAGCTTTTTGAGCTCGGAATCGACGTTCTCCGCGGTGTAGCCCTGCGGAAGGCCTCTGATAAACACTCTTAAGTGTTTTTCAGCGTTCTCAGCGGGCGGCGGGTGCGAGAAGTTGAAAATTTTCTCGCTGCGAGCGTATCGCTCCGCCTCCGCGTATGCTGCACGGTCGAAAGTGTGCACTTCGTACACAATCTTTCCGTGCTTGCCGGTGACCTTCGATATGGTCGCCTTGTACCCTGTTAAGGGTCCAAGAGCCCGGCCGTGCTGGAGCACTTGTGCACCGCTGATGTTCAGCCTTATTGAATAAGGCCTTTTTGGTGGCCGTGAAGCGGCCGGGGGGCGTGAAGCGCCCTCCCGAGGCTCTTCCGCGGGCGGGCCCTGCGCGGAGGCGCCCGCCCCGGTATTCGCCGCTGCGGGCCGACTGCGCTGGCGCGCGGAGACGACTTGCCAGCCGTCTGACTGCTCGCCGCTAGAAGAGGGGGATGGGACGGGGGATTGCCGACGACCAGAATCCGTGGGCGCACTCACCGTTTCCGTGGAGCTAGGCGGCGGGGCTGGCGCAGCTGCGTGGGCGTCGGGGGACCCGGGTGGGCCGTCCGTCGCCTGGGCTGCGCGCCGGCGCCGCCTCCTTCTATTTTTCTTTTTACGGCCGGGCGAGCTGGGCTGCGCGCCGGCCGGAGCAGATGTCGAAATCACATTTGCCTGTTGCTCCGAGGAGGAGCCCTGGCGCTGGCAAGCGCGTTTGGCCGGCGGGGAAGAGGCGGCGGGCGACCCTCCCGCTGCCGCACTCCCCGGGCCTTGAGCCGGCCCTGCGCCGGAGCCCTCGCCTTGCGGCGCGAGCGGGACGGCGGCGGGCGCCGGAGTGACGTCCAGATCGTGCTATTCAGCGCAGTTTAGTGTGGCCGCGCGGTGCAATGCCGCCACACTGCCCTGCTATGAAGCCATCCCTATCCTTGCGGACATCTATGGCTGATCTGTAACATAAAATAAAACATGGTCAGGAAAGACAATAGCCGTTCGGCGCGCTTGTGGCGTTGTTTACCGCAATTTTCTTGCCGTATTGGCGCTAAGCCCTGTTTGCTGTTTCGGTGAGGCCTACTGCAGCATGTCCCTGGGACGCTTGTACGTAGCCGTGGGGTCCGGCACGTACGTATTTAAATTTTTAACTATGTCATTATTCGACGCGTTTAATTTATCATAGAAATTTTGAGCTACTTTTTTGAAATGAATTTCTAATGTCGGCATATTTAGTGCCGAGTGGATTTCTGAAATTTTAACGTAGCGTGGCGCGCATAAAATGCTACGCAGGCACGCATTTTGGACAGTTTGAAGCTTTTTAATATGAGCTTCCGCCGCAATTCCCCAACTCGGGCAGGCGTAGTCCATAATGGGCCTAATCATGGCTTTATAGAGGAGCAGGCTATTCGCTGTGGACAGTTTGCTCCGCTTATGTAATAAGCTTCGCAACATGCCCAGGCGTTGCCACGCTTTGCTCGAAGTCTCATCCGTGTGCTCTCTGAAGGTGAGCGCACGATCGAGCGTGATGCCAAGGTACTTAGTACTGGCGCGCCACTCAATACTAGAATTGCAGAGCGCTAGTGGCCGCGGCAGGCCCACTTTGTATTTACGTGTGAAGAGCACCGCCGTGCTCTTTTCCACGTTAACTTTAATGCGCCACTGCCGGAGCCACTCCTGGATCAGTAGCAAATGTTGATCCAAATATTTCAAGAGCAGATCGATTCTTTTAGACGTGGCTATTACAGCCGTGTCGTCTGCGTACATGGCGAGTTCGGTTTGGCAATGTTTTGGTATATCTCGCACGTACAGGCAGTAGAGCGCCGGAGAGAGAATACTCCCCTGAGGCACGCCCGCCCGTAGGCTGCGAGTGGAAGATTTTGCGTTCAGAACCGTTACTTGAAACGATCTGTTCGCGAGGTAGGAATTTAGTAGGTGGGTAATGTAGGTTGGAAAATTTGCGGTAATTAATTTGGAAAGGAGGCCGTCATGCCAGACCTTGTCAAAGGCGCTAGCGACGTCGAGGAAAACTCCGCCCGTATATCGACGCTCATTGAAATTACGCCGAATTCTATCAACTAAGCGCACTAATTGGTGCGTAGTGCTATGGTGTGCCCTGAAGCCAAATTGCTCATTATTAATTAAAGCGTGCTTATCTGAAAATTTTAAAATTCTCTTAAGGAGAATTTTCTCAAAGAGTTTGCCAAGCGTATTTAAAAGGCTAATAGGCCTATAAGATTTTGGCAACTTCTTATCCTTTCCGGGCTTTGGAAAGGTAAGCACGTGAGCATGTTTCCATTGCGTCGGAAAGAGCTGAAAAATGAAAATTGCGTTAAACAAGCACACAATGTAATTAATGGCGCTGCGCGGTAGCTTTTTAAGGACGTCGTTAGTAATGCCGTCCGGTCCTGGCGCTTTTCCGCTGCGGAGAGCGGCGATGGCGTCCGCTACTTCTGCGGCGTCCGTGAGCTCCGGCTCGTCTGCGGGGGCGTGCAGGGCCGCCGCGACGGTGCAAGTCACGCTTTCCACGTGCTCCGCCGGCGGCAGCTCCTCCACAGGCCGGAATTGCGACTCGAGGACGTCAGCGAAAAGCTCCGCTTTGTCCTCGTTCGCCTCCACGTTGTCGCCATTCTCGTTTATCAGGGGCGGCACTGAAACAGACGTCCGTGTAAGTTGACGCGTTAGCTGCCATAAAGAGCGATCTTCCGGCGTCAGCTTTTTCAGCAGGTTGCCCCACTTTGTGTTTCTGAAATCAGCTAAAGCGTCGTCTACACGCCGCCTCAGCTGATTCAGAGCAAGCTTATCCGCCGGGTGCCGCGTGCGCTGCCATTGATTTCTGGCCCTGTTTTTGCGCTGAATAAGCGCGATTATTCTGGGCGGGAGCTCCGGGGCCCGCTGCTCGCTCCGTGCTGCGGAGGCGGCCGCATTCAGGCTATCTGAAATAGAATCCGCAAGCTTAGTAACTCCTGACTCGATCTGCTGCGGATCTGAGATGGGCTCCGCTTCCGGCAGGCGTTTTTCCAGCTCCTTCTGAAAGAGAGACCAATTCGTGCGTTTACGCGCAGGTGGGAGCGCTAGGGACGCTTGTGGGCCGCAGCTACCTATCTCGGCGATGACCGGGAGATGGTCAGAGGAGAGCTCGCAAACCGTGGTGAGGTGAATTTGCGAGCGGATATCGCGAGTTATGGCGATATCTAGGATATCGGGTCGCCCCGAATGTGGTGGGAAGTGGGTGGGCTGGAGCGGGCCGTGCACTTCATAGCTGTGCGTTTCCGCGTAGCTTTTCAGCGCTCGGCCGCGGGTAGTGGAAATGCGGGAATTCCACGCTTGATGTTTCGCGTTGAAATCCCCTGCAAGGAAGGTAGGGACGCGAGAGCGCGGCTCGAGAAGCGCGTCGAAATCGCTCTGCTCTAGCGCCGCTCCGCCCGCGCCGCCTGCGGGCGGGAGGTACGCCGAGATGACGCGTAGCGGGCCCTTTGCCGTCCGCACCGTAACCGCCGTGGCCTCCAGAAACTGAAAACTGGGAACAACATTTTCATGATGCGCGATGTCGCGGCTGACTAAAATTGCTGTTCCGCCTCCCGGGTTTGCATGCGCGAACCGTGCAGGTCTGTCTGATCTGTAACAGATAAAGCCAGGCAAAGATAAACGATGATGTGGCTGCAAATGTGTTTCGCCAAGCATCATAATTGAAATTTTATGCTTTGCGGCGAATGCGGCTAGCTCCGTCTGTTTGTTCCTGCTAACAATACTGTTGCAGTTCCAAAAGGCGAGCTTCAGGTGGCCCGGAGCAGCTGTATGAGAATTTTGCAAGTTATTAGTGCTTTGTGAGGCTGTGTTAGCCATCACGGGGCGGCGGGGGCGGGAGTGGGGCCGGCTGGAGCGCCGGCCGAAGGAGCGGGCCTTCCCGTCTGCTCAGCCGAATGCGTGATAAGCAGACGCATTACCGTCTGCAATATCAGCTTCGGCCACTCGCCGGCAGGATGGCCCGTAATGGCTCGGGTGATGGCGCGGGTCACCAAAAAGAGGTCTAGGCCGTTGTTGGCTAGGTCCTCGGCGACCTGGTTGCAGAACATCATTTGCTCTGCTACGGTGTGGGAACGAAGGAAATCCATTCCCTGCACCGATCCGCGTTCTTCCGACGGCCGAGGCCGCGGTCGAGACGTGGGCGGCGCAGGGCGTGGTTGGGGAGCGGGTTGAGAGGAAGGTGCGGGGGCGGTGGGCGCCGCGGTTGCGGCGTCGGGCGCTCCGGTGTCGGCCGCGGCGGCGGCGTACGTCTGCAGCTGCAGACGTGGGCCGCGGCGGCGGCGGCGGCGCGGCGTTCGCTGCGTGCGCGGCTGCTGCGGCGTCTGGTCGCGGCGGCGCGGCGCGTCTCTCTCCCGTGAGGGCGAGCGCGACGACGCCGTCTCCGCGCTGGATGCGCGGCGGCGCTCGATGTTGGCCCGGCGGGCCCGGTCCTGGTGGCGGCGCTCCTCGCGTCGCCTCTGCGCCTCTCCGCCCCTGTAACAGCGGCGCTGATATTCGGGGCAACCCCGATATCGAGCGCCGTGGGCGTCGCCGCCGCAGTTAGCGCAGCGCCGCGCCTCCGCGGGCGGGTTGTCACCGAGGTGGCAGCTCGCCGCGTCGTGCGCCGCGCCGCACTTGCCACAGCGCGCGTGGCGTGCGCAGTGCCCCTGCACATGACCGAAGTCAAGGCAGTTCCTGCACTGGACGGGACCTCTCGGCGGGCGATACCTCTCCGCCGTGATGCGCAGCCCTTCCAGCTCGCGCAGATTGAATATTCGGCGCTGCTCTGCTTCATCCGGCAGCGTCACTAGCACCAGCGGGAGCGGCCGGCCTCGGCGCCCCGCTTTGCGGCTCGTCAGCCGCTCAGCTTTCTCCACCTGGAAACTGAGCCGCCCGAGGGCGGCTGTTAGAATTTCCGTGGAGGTAGGCAGCGGAATGCCGCGGATGATTACCCGCAGCTTCCGTGCATTCCCGATTGAGTACGTGTGGTACTCAATCGTCCTCTCGCGCAGTAGGGCGACGGCGGCCGTGTAATCGCCCATGGCCGACGTGCGAAGGCGCAAAGCGTCACCGGTCGCCTCTGCGGCGATCGGCTCGCTGCACGCCCCTCGCAGCGCGGCCAGAAGCTCAAACACGTCGCCGACCCCGTACACGAGGATGGGGGGAGGGCGGCGTTGGCGGCGGACGACCGTGAAGCCGTCCGCGTTGTCCTCTTCTGCTGCTTCGTCCTGGTCCCCGCGTTGCTCGGGGACGGCGTCGTGCTGGCCCGCCTGCGCTGGGGGCGGCGTCGGCGGCGGCGGTGGCGGCGGCATCGCCTGCGTTGCGGCGGCGGCAGCAGCCGCGCCCGACGTAGAGGTTGCCGCGGCGGCGGCAGTTGGGTGTGGAGCGGAGGGCCCGCTCCCGTCAGTAGTGCCCGCCCTGGGGGCAGACAAAGCGCGCATGTGAGCGCTCGCGCGCTCAGCGGAGGGCGTTCCGAAACGCAAGCGTTTCGGCGACACCCCGTTCGCTCGCGCCCGCGTGCGCCCGCGGCTGCCACTCCCGGCCCCCGCAGGGGCGCGGGCGTCGCTGCCGCTCGGCGAGGCGGGAAGCGAGGCCATCGCGTTGTAACTGGCCCTTAGGCCGCTACAATTTTTGCTCTTGGCCCCTTAGGGCCGAGCCACGCTACACTATTTGCTCTCTAGCCCTTAGAAAGGCTGTTGTTCCCACGGCGACCGGAGCTCTTCGGAGGTGCGTCCGTCCTCCGCGGCGGCCAGGTAGCGAATCCTCAATCGCTCAATACGCGGCGACTCGACGCGATCGTGGTCTTGTAGCGCCGGTTTCCGAGGGCCGAGGGCGGCGAGCGGTGGGGGCCGGGCGGCCAATGCCGGCGCAGCAAGCGAAACGAGGGGACGAATGGGGCGAGAGGCGCTCAAGGGCGTTACGAAGGGAGGGAGTACAGAGGTGATAAATATGGGTGGGTGTTCCCGCGAACTTCATTCTCTGAGTCTGAGTCCTCCGAGCAACACGTCGCGATGGCCCGTACGAAGCAGACCGCCCGCAAGTCGACCGGAGGCAAGGCGCCTCGTAAGCAGCTGGCCACCAAGGCCGCGCGTAAGAGTGCGCCTGCCACCGGTGGCGTGAAGAAGCCGCATCGTTACAGGCCCGGCACCGTGGCGCTTCGTGAAATCAGGCGTTACCAGAAGAGCATCGAGCTGCTCATCCGCAAGCTGCCTTTCCAGCGTCTTGTCCGTGAGATCGCTCAGGACTTTAAGACTGATCTGCGCTTCCAGAGCTCCGCCGTCATGGCTCTGCAGGAGGCTAGCGAAGCGTACCTGGTGGGTCTTTTCGAAGACACCAACTTGTGCGCTATCCATGCCAAGCGCGTGACCATCATGCCCAAGGACATTCAGTTGGCTCGCCGCATCCGCGGAGAGCGTGCTTGAGTGAATAATTTTTTTTATTCATTTATAATAACGGCCCTTTTCAGGGCCAACCAACTCTTCCTTTTAAAGAGCATCAATGTACGTCGTCCTCTCCCTGCAATTAAGTTGTAACGAAATAAATCCCCAGTCGTCAATTAAACGAAAAAAAAAAAAAAAAAAAGAGCGTAGTGTATCGCTGCAACTTCGTAAATAAATAGTCGTCGGAACAATGAAAATATATCGCGCGCCTTAAGGATAGTATTATTTTAAATCTATATTATAATTAATTATAATATAAAATATATATATATATATATATATATATATATATATATATAATTATAATCTGTATCTATATTAAATCGAATTTCTTCCGGAATTTACCAAACCGATATCAAGGTCACGCTAAGAAGAAATTAATATTTCGCAAAGAAACAGTTGTCGAAAGAAAAAGAAAAATTGAATAATAAAACTGAAAAAAAAAAAAATTTAAGTTTCTTGAACGTCAAGGTCAGGAAATAATAGGGATTTTTATTTATTTATTTTTGGGGAATGAAATGGCTGTTTTTTGCTCTTTCGAAAAATATGATGGCCCTAAGAAGGACCGTTTGGCCCCGGTTCGCGTGCGCGAACCGGGTAATAAGAGTGAAACGGCGAGAACGCCATTTCATTTCTTCTTTGGAGCTGCTTTCTTGGCAGCCGCCTTCGGCTTGGACGGAGAGGCGACCTTCTTCGGTTTGGGCGCCTTTGGTTTTTTGGTGGGCGCCTTGGCCACCTTCTTCACCTTGGAAGGCGCCTTCTTGGGCTTCTTGGGCGAGGCGGGGGCGCTGCGCTTCGCGACGGCAGCAGCTGCAGTCACGCTGCGCTTGCCGCCCGCCGCCTTGGCGCCCGCTGCCTTCTTGGCCTTGGCTGCGACCGCCTTCTTCTTGGTCGGCTTCGCAGCCGGCGCCGGGCGCTTCTTTCCAGCCTTTTCGCCGCTCTTCTCGGGCTTTCCGGCAGTCGCGGGCAGCTTAAACGAGCCAGACGCTCCCTTGCCTAGCAACACACAAACACACACGAGAGAGAGGTTAGTTGCGAATCACATTAACAAGACAACAACAAAAAAAAATCCAAATTTTTAAAATACATGTATATCACGGAAGAAAAAACAATAGATAATCACCTTTGGTCTGGACGAGGTCGCCGGTGCTGACAGCCGTCTTCAAGTACTTTTTGATGAACGGCGCGC
>JAHLJT010003656.1:113436014-113524142 GCA_031308135.1 Acheta domesticus | reverse complement strand
GTTGTCCATTACAAATACCTCTGAGGTCTTTGGTCAGTTCGTCCGGTGAAAAATGGAATCAAGGTCAATTTTGAAGTGTCCGATCTTTGGACGAACATTGGTATTAGCTTGAGGGTTTGGTGTTGAGGAGTTGTCTGTGGTTGATTCTGCGGAGGTTTGCTGGTTTTGGGCTATGGAGTTTTGCGTTACTGAGGTTGAGGCCTGGTCTGTTTCATTAGGTCCGAGAGGGGCGAAAGGGTTTTGGTCTGTAAAGCTGGGTACTGGTTTTGGAGGTCCGGGTTTGAATGTTTTGGTATATCTTTCGCTGCTGGTCTTCCGGTTGACTGCTGGTCTTCTGACTACAGCTACACTTTTTGCTCTATTATAGGCGTCCCTAGGACGCAAACGTTGAGCTGACTGCTCAAAGGGCTCTTCGAAAGCTAAGACTATGATCGATTGCAGAGGTGCGTTGGACACGGGTAGAAGAAGTAGAAGCGCAGTTGATTTCATTTATGAATGCCTGCTCTTGTTGTAGAGCTCTTCATTCGTAGGCTTTTATGGTTATTGTTGGTGCTTGCTTGCTTTTTTTTAATGTGCAGACTTTTCTTTCTTTTATATATCTCTCCCCAATACATAGATGGGGATTGTATACATTGGGGTGTGAAAAACAATTATTAGTTTATTTTTAAAATATGGATTTTAAAAGAGAGCGAGAAAAGAAAAGGAAGAGAAAAGTGAGGAGAAGGAAAAGAAAGAAGAAGGAAGAAAAATGAAGAAATGAAGAACTGAGTTGGTTTTGTCGGTCAGTATTGTCAGTGCACCTGTGCCATTTCATGTCGGTGGAGGTGGAAGTTTTAGTATGTCTAAGGGATGCTTTTTTAAACGATGTCTTGGTGCGTCACGTAGTATTCGTCTGTTGTCAGTTAAAAGGTAATTATATGTCGGGTCTGACAAAAAATTTTGAATTTGTGTTTTTGCCGAATTGTAAATAGTGGTAATAACATGTTGAATTTTATATTTTGTCCTAATTTCGTTGAAAGGGCTCGAGAAATGGGGCCTAAACGGGTGAGAGAACGAAAAGAAGAAAGAAAGGCTATATCATCCGCATAGAGAAATGCTTTTACACCATGAGTTGGAGGAATGTCGTTAATGTATAAAGAAAAAAGTGTTGGGGATAGTACGGCGCCCTGAGGGACGCCGACTTGAATGGGGTATAGCTGGAAAATTTTGTTACAGAATTTAACAAAGAAGAAACGGTTAGAAAAGTAATTTTGAATAAAAGAAAAGAGGTGTGCCGGAATGTGGTGTTTTAATTTCATTAGAAGAATTTTGTGGGAGACAGTATCGTAGGCTTGAGACAAATCAGCAAAAAAGGATGTTATTTCTTTCTTTTCATGAAGGGGAGTTGCGATTGATATAGCCATGTTGAAAGTTTGGAGGGCGGCAGAACGGCCCTCCCGAAAACCAAATTGTACTGGGCGTATTACAGAATTTAGGATAGGATAGAGACGGAGAAGAATAATTTTTGAAAGATTTTTCCGAAAATTGGTAGGAGGCTTATAGGTCGATAGTTAGAGGGGAGTTGGTGATTTTTCCCGGGTTTGGGGATCATAATTACACGCTCCGTTTTCCAAATTGTTGGGAAGTAAGAGAGCCGAGAGCAAGAATTTTGAATTAAAGTTAGTAAATTTAGAGCATTAGTAGGAAGGTGGTGGATATGCAAGGGAATTATTCCGTCGGGACCTGGCCCTTTCCCAGATTTTACTGATTTAATGACTTGTTTCAATTCCGAAATATCTATTGAGAAATGTGGTTGATTAGGGGTTGGTTAGGGCTTTTTATATATGATAGAATAACAGAATCCGGGATAGGGATATTGGGAGGGAGAAAATTTTTTGAAAGGTGTTGGCCGAGAAAATATTAGTTATGGTTTGAGTATCAAAATGTAGAAAATTGTTGTTATCTAATAAGGGGGTAATTTTGGTTGTTTGGGCTCTTGTCAAGTTTATTACTTTATGCAAGTTGTTGGGGCGGCTATTGTCCATCAGTAGATTGTCATATTTTTTCATGTCATAGTCAGTAAGTTGTCGCTGTATCCGTCGTTGTAGTTGTTTTAATCTGTGTTTGTCTTCGTCCCGTCTGTATCTGTAAAATTGTCTTTGTACTTGTCTTTTAAGTCGTATGTTTAGTAACATGTCATTTGGTAACGTCTGATGAATTTGGGGTTCTCTGACGGTGAATTTTCGATATTATTTTTTAATTTGGGTCGTAAGGTGGTGAATTGATTTGTCTATTTCTTCAGGGGATGAGAAGCATGTTGGGGCGTGAATTGTTTTTGAAAGTTGATGATTATATGATTTCCAATTAGTTGTGATATTTGATGGGCGATGGGGTGGGAGGAATGGAGTTGTGACTGTGTTGGTGAATATAATTGGGAGATGATCTGAACTGTCGAAAAGGTCTAATTTTGGGCATGGAGTAGTTAAATTTAAATTTGATGAATGTATAAATATATCTAAAATATCATTTGGGGAATCATGAATGTAATGGGTGCGATCTGGGGGACTTTTTAAATGAATGGATGGATGATTTTCGAGGAATGTCTGTATTGTCCGTCCTGTTGCGTTCGTCCTTTTGCAGCCCCAGTCAACACTTTTGCTGTTCATATCTCCGGAAAGGATAAACGTGTATGGGAGGTTGAGTAATAAATTTAAATCTGATATTGGGAGTGGTGCGTTGGGACGTTTGTATGCCGAAATAATTATTAAAGAGGGGATGAAGTACCTATTATTGCCGAATATTTTAAGGAAATTGTCGGGGGAAGTTGAAAGGGGGTGTAAGGGATATGATTTCTAATTAAAATTGCTGCTCCTCCATTATTTGTAATTGTTCTATCAGTTCTATGTACGTTATAATTTGGAATTTGAAGGTTATGTTGGGTTTTAGCCATGTTTCCTGTAGGCACAGAATCCTGACGGAATAATCTTTTAAAAATTGGGTGAGTAGGGGCTTTTTATTGTTTACCCCGCCACGCGCATTCCATGAAGAAATGGTTAAAATACGAAAAGAAGGAGACATTGTAGTTATAAATTTCTATTAATTTTAATGCTGCCGAAACGAGTTTAGTTATAGGATCACTGTCTTGTTTTAGAATACTGAGAATTTGGGGTAGTACAGCCAGAAGTTTTTTAAAATCGAATGTTTTGATCAGTGTCAATATTTCCCGTAAGTCAGAAGTCGAGGAAGAGGTCTGTGTCTCGTCTTGATTCTTTTGAGAAGTAGGTGGTGCATTTTCTGAATGGGAAGTTGCATGAGAATAAGAATTTTTTAATGGGGGGAAGTAATTATTTGAAAGGTTAAATTCTTTTAAATTTTTGTTATTATTGTTTCTCTCAATTTGTATTTTTCGTTGTTCTTTTGCCTGGATCAAATAAGGACATTCTTGGTCAAAAGCTCAATGGTTTCTTTTACAATTATTACAGGAGGGAATGAATGAGTCAGTTTGATTATTAGGGCATTCTTCTGTCACGTGATTCATGGCACAGTATGCACATGTCGTTGGTCGTCGGCAGTAGGCTCTAGTATGATATAATTTTAAACAATTTTTCGCATTGAGGGATCCTGTCGGTTTGTTTGTAATTTTCTATTTTAACACTAAAATTTCCAATATATTTTATATTCTGTTTAGTTTGTCCAATATCTTTACGAGGAATTTCAACTATAAAGATGCCTAATGGAATTAAAGTACCTTGATGGTCCCTCTTTTTCATTTCACTAATGTGGAAGAATTTAATTTTTAAGTCATCTAAATTTGTTTTAATATTGTCTATTGGATAGTCTTTGGGTAAACCTTTTATTACAATTTTGTCACGAATTTCTTCTGTAGATCTATTAAAATGGTATGAGATATGTCTAAAGTACATTGATTTTAAGTCTGAATTTTCAATAGTCTAGTCTGTCTTTGATCCGTTTGTGGGCAAGTGTAGTTCTTGGAATAATTAGTAATTCCGTCTTTGTGCATTTAGCCTGTAGTTGTCCATTGCAGATGCCTTTCAAGTCTTTAGTTAGTTCTTCTGGAGAAAAGATAGAGTTTAGATCAATTTTAAATATACCAATTTTGGGTCTAGAATTTATAATTTGTGAATTTTGAATCGAATTTTCTACATTTGTTAATGTCTTTTGATTTTCAACTATTTCATTTTGATTTCCTATTGTTGTATTATTTGAAATGTTATCTGAAAGAGGATCAAAAGGATTTGGGTTTGCAAAAGTTTTAGCAGGAATTTTAGGTTGGGGTCTAAAAGTTTTATATATTTTAAAAATTCCTGATCATGATTTAGATCAGGTTGGGGGGGTAGATCCCTGCATGGGGGATACAGATCTTTCTTTTCTCTTTCGGTTTTCTTTTACTTCATTTGGGTTTGTTGTTTCTGTATAAATTAACACAGTACCGTCGTTTGTTGAGTTTTCAGTTTCCGTGATGTCTTCTATTTCATCCATCTTTCTACGTTAGCTTTTCTACGTAGTCTTTTCGGGTATTTGTTTTTTCTTCGAGACCCGACGGATGACGGGATCTCGTCAGAAACTGAACTTTTTCCTATTATTGACACAATTATTACACAAATTTTAATATTTACACTGAAACTATGTACACTTTTTATATTCTTCGTCGCAGAACATAAATTGCACTGCTGCGACTAATGTAAGTATGAGCTTTCAGTTGTCTATATTATTGTAGCACTGCTACCAATTCACACAGACTAAAAAGTGAGGTTATAGCACCGTTCGACACAACTCCATGCCTGGGTGGTTGTCTCTTCGCCGGGCCTGCTGTTCAGCTCATCCCGGGTTGGGTGTGTGGCGGCGCTGGCTTGTGTGCAGCAAACGGAGAAAAAGGAGGGGGAATGTGGGAAGGAGTCTCTCTCTACCCCAGACAAGCTGTTGTTCGGAGAGACGGGAAGGGGAGGGGGAGGGTGAGAAGAGGGGGAACGAAAGAATGAGAAGAGGTTGCTGTTTTTGCTAGGTCGGTGCTATTGTTTGATCTGCTTTTTTAAATGGCCGGTTCAGGAGGGTGAGTGGTTTGGTTAGGTGCTAGGTGGTGGAAGTTTCAAGATGTCAAACGGGTCGTGAAAAATTCTGATGTGAAGGGGGGGTTGGATGGTACTTTCTGATGTTGCTCAGTCTGTATGAATTGTTTGAAGTTGTCGTTTTTCAGTGCCTTGTCCAGTCGTAGTCGTGCGGTCTCGTATAAGTCTTTGTCAATTGGTTTCAAGTTGAGTGATTGTCTTAGTCTGTTGTAGTTTGTCATGGGGGGTGGTCTGAAGGCAAGTCTTAGAAATCTATTTTCAATCTTAGTGAGTTTGTCGTAGTTAGATTTGGATGTCATGGCCCAAGTCTCACAGTTGTATGTCAGTATCGGTTTAATGTACGTCTTGTAGATATAAAGTTTTGTCTTCGTCGGTGTCAGTGGGTGTGTCAAAACGGGTGTCAGGGCGTTCATTCGTCGGTTTGCCTTCTGCGTTATGTCGTCTACGTGTTTGTGCCAGAGCAGTTTGTAGTGTAGGGTTGTTCCAAGGTATTTCGCTTCGTGAGTCCAGGTAATTGGTATGTTCTCTATGGTCAGTGGGGGAGGGGTGGCGATTGTCTTGAACGTAGTTCCTCGGTTAAAGAACACTGCCTGGCTTTTGGTCGGGTGTAGTCTTAGGTTATTGTCTTTTGCCCATTTTGCAATATCGTCTAAGTCGCGTTGCAGTATGTTAGTTGCGTGGGGTTGTCGTGATTTCGTCACAGCCAGGGCTGTGTCGTCTGCGTATATGTAGTCGTTTGTCTTCTTAGATGTCGGTAAGTCGTTGGTATAAAGTGAAAATAGAATTGGGGATAGGACTGCCCCTTGGGGGACGCCGGCGAGGATCGGTCTTTTGGAGGATGAAGAGTTAAGGTGGGAGACGAAGAAAGTGCGGTTGGAAAGATAGCTTCTGAAAGAGGAAGAAGAAATTGCGGGATGTGGGGAGTGATTTTATAAATAAGGGAGTCATGGTTTACAGTATCGTAGGCAGTCGTAAAGTCGAGGAACACGGTCGGTACTGGGTGTTTAACTCGCTCCTGGAGTCTAGTCGCGATGTCTGCGGTGATTCGTAGCGTCTGTAGTCCCGTAGATCTGTCTGCTCGAAAGCCAAATTGTGTCGGTCGTAGTCTTTTTTCCAATATGGGAGTAAGTTTCCGTAATATTATCCTTTCTAGTGTCTTGCCTAAAATGGGGAGGAGGGAGATTGGTCTGTAATTGTTCGGGTTGTCGTGAGGTTTGTTGGGTTTCGGGATCATTTTGATTTTTGCTATTTTCCAGTCGTTAGGGAAGTAAGAAGTCGTGATGCATGCGTTGTAAAGTTTTGTAATGATGTCCGTAACGTTTTTTGTCAGTCGCTTTAATGCTATTGCTTTTACTCCGTCGGGGCCGGTCGCTTTTCCTGCGTCAAGTACGTTGAGTTCGTCGGTTACGTCTTTGTCTGTAATAGCCCATGGTTGCGGTAGTTGCTGTGGGAGGCTTGGGGTTTTCAAATAGTAGAGGATAGTGGATTCTGGGAGAGGCGTGTTAGGTGAGGTAAATCTGTTTTGTAGTTTGTCAGCAAATATTTCTGTCATTGTCGTCGGGTCGTATGTTTTCGTTCCGTCCGGTTTCGTAATCTGTGAAATGGTATGGGTCGTTGTCTTTAAGTCTTTTATTATTGTCCATAGTCTGCTGGGGTGCTTCGTCAGGTCCGTAATTGTATTGGTCCATTTCTGTCTCTCGTAGTCACGTAGTGCTTCATGTAGTGTCTGTTTGTAGTATAAGTATGTCATTTTGTCATCGTATTTGTGAGTTCTGTAATACGTCTTTTGAGTCTTCCGTTTGTAACGTAGCAGTTGTAGTATGTTGTCCGGTAGTCTGGGTTTCGTTTCCTTGGTGTAGGTGGAGGCTTTGCTGAGGGCACGGTTAATTTGGAGGGAAAGGTGATGGATGGCCTGGTCTATTTCGTGAGGGGTTTGGAGGGCATTGGGTGGTTTGACTTTTTTGGATAGCAGGTGTTTATATCGTTTCCAGTCGGTAGCTATGGTTCTGTTGGGGCGGGTGATGCTGTAAGAAAGGATGTCTGTTGTGAAAATGATGGGGAGGTGGTCTGAGTCAAGTTCTGGATTTGGATGTGGGGTGCTTATTGCGATGTTTGGGGAGTGTAAGACAAAGTCCAGGATATCGTGAGGTAGCTGTCGGATGAGGTGGGTTGGTTCAGAGGGTGCTGATAGTATGGTGGTCTGGTGCGTGTCTAAGTAAGTCTGTAGTGTTAGTCCGCTAGTGTTGTTGCGTTTGCATCCCCAGCTAGTCGCTTTGCATTTTATGTCTCCTGCGAGCAGGTGGTTGTTTTGGGTCAGTAAGTCGAGGTCGCTGTTTAGTATGGGGAGGAGGGGGGTCTTATATATTGACGTAATTGTTAGATGCCCACCGCTCCCTCACATCCGTGGCATCTGAGATAGTCGCCTTTTTGTCCCAGCCGTGTCGCGTTCTTAAACGTATTTTAAATTCCTGTTTCCGGTGTCGTGGGCTTGTCTCTGAGAGTTTAAGCTCGCACAACGGGCACTCTACAGGGTTGGGGAACGGGAAGACGATCAGGAGAGCGTCTCCCTCCACCCTGGGCTGTGTTTTTGGCCACATGTGCAGTGGCTTCTTTTTGCCGCCTGCGGCGCGGGGGCGGGCGTCGGCGGAGAGCGTGCTAGCGGTGCGGCTGGCATTGGCGTCGGCAGAGAGTGCGCTGGCGGTGCGGCCGGCGCTGGCATCGGCGGAGAGCGCGCTGCCGGTGCGGCCGGCATTGGCGTCGGTAGAGAGTGCGCTGGCGGCGCGGTCCTCTGGGGTCGGCGCAGAGAGTGAGCGGCGCGTGCGGGCGGGCGACGCCGCTTGAAGCGCCGCGGGCGCGTCATCGGAGAACTCCGTCTGCGTTCCGCAGCTAACGCTGTCCGTCTGCGTTCCCCAGCTGATGGCGGTGGAGCGCGACGACCGGTCGGAGTCTGGGCTGCCGACGGTCGACGTCTCCTCCGGTATGTCGTCCGCATACTCGGGGCCTAGCCATCCCATCACAACTCGCGAGGCGAGCTGGCTGACCGATTGTACGGCGGCAACAATGGGGCTCCTGGCGTCCGGCGCGGTCGAGTCTTCCGGGCTCAGCAATCGCCTCCGCGCGGGGGCAATGCGTTGGTGTATGCATCTGCGTCGGCGAAGGGCTGTGTACGCCCGCCGTGGGCGGAACAGGGAGCTGACGGCTTCTTGAACGGGTGGTGAGAACCGTCGTCGAAAAATCTATCGATATCGCTTTGATCTTCTATCTTCAAGTAGATGGCTGGCGTGGGGTGTGCGGTCTGCGTCAGAGGGGGCGGCGGCGGCGGCACTAATACAACCGGTAGAATTTAGTCTTCTTCTCCTACAACGAGAAGTGTGCGGTGGGGCTGCAAACAAGGACGACAACGATGAAGAGCTGAGAGGAAGGAAGAAGGGAGAGGAAGAGAACAAGCGAAAGAAGAAAAAGAGAGAATGAAGTAGTGAAAATCTGTATGGTAGCAACTATATTTAATATAATTAACCTAACGATATAATGTAATAGCTATTTAATAAGAAGATAAGTTCAAGCTGGAACAACTATAAAACTAGGACTGGACCGGTCCCGCAAAAGCTAAGAACATAGAACAACTGGAACATAAAACAACCTGGAGGGGACAAAGCACAAGAAGGGCCTAGATCACTATGAAAAGACCAAGGGAAAAAAATCAACATTTAGGTGTGCTTCATGATGTTCGTGATCTTCATGATACATCTTCGTGGTCTTCATGTTCCTAGCTAATTACAGAGATCAATTAACCAAAAGTCTGGGGAGAGCACTTATCAATCGAGAACAATTATGGTCAATATAGGAATGAGACAAAGAACCAACGAAGTAAGCGATGTTAACATACTTTGGCCACGCGAGTGAAACAAACCGGACGGCCTATAACGATACACGTAGTACAAAAACAACACTCGCCAAACCGGACGGCTTAGAACGACATACAGAAAAAACAATAACAAGCGCCCGTCTAACCGGACGGCCTAGAACGCCATATATAAACACCCGCTAAACCGGACGGCCTAGAACAACACACACCCGTCTAACCGGACGGCATAGAACGACACACACAAAACAATAACAAGCGCCCGTCTAACCGGACGGCCTAGAACAACACACGCCCGCCTAACCGGACGGCATAGAACGACACACTTAAAACAATAACAAGCGTCCGTCTACCCGGACGGCCAAGAACGCCATCTAAACCGGACGTTAAACCGGACGGCATAGAACAGAACGACACACATTGAACGGAAGCAAACGCCCGCCAAACCGGGCCAGTCCCGATTGGGTATCGTCCGCAACCGGTCGTCGGGAAGTAAGTAAGCCGCCAGTCAGGTCGAAGAGAAACCGACCAGTCATGTAGGCTCAATCAAACGACCGCGGGATATTCAAACCCTGAAGCGTAAAAGCAATCAAAAACAGATTGCCAGAAAATTAACATCCAGGCTGTTATGTCTAATATCAAAATAAGGTAAACATCACAAAAATGACTGGAAACTTCAAAAACGCAGCAAAAACTTCAAAAACGAGAAATGAACAGAAAAAACAAAAAAGTTTAACCTAGGAATCTATCATTAATGTTAAAAATCAAATTATCAACGAAAACTAAACCTATTCTATAATATATTAAGACTAAGAGACAAAAGGAATAAAGTGAGAAGTGCGCCGAAAGAGGAGAAAAAAAACAATATGTATCTCGACCAGGGGAGTAAATTTTGACAAAAGGCATAAACGAAAATAGCAAAAAGCTGAAAAACGAACCGTTTACGAGATACAAGAGATTTTATAAATTTAAGCAATGACCGGACCGCAAAGAACAGCAAGTATATGATTGGTCACAATTGCCTGAAGGGCTTACTCGAAACTGGTCAAAAGAAACTTGGAAGGTAATGGCGCTTAATTAATAAGGAGGAAAGAAGAATTATAAATAGAAGTAAGAAAAAACAACACTCAGCCAATCCCGCGTCGCCCCATAGCCGCCTCACCGCACACGGACGCCTAGCCGCTCATGATCCGCAGCAGAATCCCAGCGGACCAATCACAAGCGACGATTGTCCAAACACAGCGGTGGGAACGACCACACTTTCACAGCCTAGGCTGCAACGCGCGGAGGCTCCAGCGCCGAAAAGAGATCCACTTGTGGTGGCTTCTTTGCCACTCTGCAACTCTTCAAGACGAAGCAGCAACACCTGAAGAAGCTCGAACCACTAGAACGCCGTCCGGAAAAAACTGATCGCTCTCGGCCTCTGGCCAGGTGCTGGTAAACCGCGCCCGCGCGCGTATCAGGGCGAATCAACGCGTCTGAATACACGCGGGGCACTGGCTACTTTTCTCTTTCGAAAGTAAGATCAAAAACTGACTACACTTTGATCTTAGCCAAAGGCCGAGAAGCGATACCGGTAAACGGTGATTATTTGTTTTTTCGGAAGCCCTTCCTGGGAACCTTTCTTCTGAGCGAAAAAAAACAAAAAAAACTGTTCATTTCGGGGGAAAAATTTTTTTTCGACATTTTGAATCGCGAAACTTGCGGTGAAGCAATGATGTGAAAGGGATATATTTGAGCATCTGGATGCAGATGTAATTGTTTTACAACGTAGCTCCAGAAAATTTCTCAATTTTTGCGTATTTTTAGAGAAATCGAAATTTTAAAATAAACATGGCTAGATGTTAGACGGAATTTTGAACCGAGAAAATGCGGTGAAGCAGCGCTGGGAAATTAATATTTTCGGGTTTCTAGGATGCTGAAGTAATAGTTTTACAACGTAGCACCAAAACATTTCTCAATTTTTGCGTATTTTTCGCGAAATCGATATTTTCAAAAAACTGCTAGATAGTAGATAGGGACAGAAGGTATCCAACAGGTATCCGACTCTCGTGTCGTCTAGCGACGCTAGTATTGCGTAAGAGACGCACCAAACATTTTTTTAAATTAAGTGAATTTGACGTTTCTTCTTGCGAATATCACGCATTCAGACCGGTCGTACTTTGCTGAACCCTTGAAACACGGCGCTTTGCATATCGCGCAGACGACGCGCGGCACCTCCGAACGTTTGAATTGCGCCCCGAAATACCTCCTTCGTGCCCATTGGTCGAATTCAGTCCGCGACCTTGGCGTTCGCCCAATGGCGAAAACCTCGTTTCTGCCGCGAAAAACACACGATTTTATAGGAAATTCTTGAATGCAATATAACTCTTTGTTCTTCACTGATACATAGAAAAAATCTGTCATTAAGATATACTACTATCGATTGGATCCTTGTCAGAAGATAGACTCGTTTATATATTGCGTCCGATATCTGCTACGATTCGCACAACTTTCCACGAAACATTGCTTTCTGAAATGTCGCAGAGTCGTCTGACAATACATATTATTGCAAACTATACGCGTTTTTTTCAATTCCGATCGTATTCGCATGTCTCAAGATCGCTATCGTTTCACACGTCATGGGTGGAGGGGGAAACGCCAACGCGGAGCCATCAGTCTCCGCTGGGCGGTCGTGCGTGACGGTCTCGTGTGCGAGCGTGTGAATGTGTCGCTTCCAGGATGTTCGATGTAGGCTGCCTGCCCCCAAAAAGGGGGCTCTTCAGCCCGGGCTGGTCTTCTGTTCTGCGTTAGCCCCCACTCCCTCGCACAAGGGCGAGGATTGAGGAGCTGTTAAAAAATAGATGGGTTAATAAAAACGGGGTGTGATGGGTTATTTTATTAAGGGTATTTTGGACGGTGGGAGGAAAGGTAGGGAAAAGGATGGGAAGGGAGGGGTTGGGGAGGATGTGGGGAAAAATATAATAGTTTTTTTAATGATTTTTTTTTTGTTTTTTGTTTTTTTCTGTTTTTTGTTTTGTTTTTTTTGTGTTTTTTTGTTTTTTATATTATTTTTTATATATTTTTTTATTTTTTTTATTTTTTATTATTTTTTTCATTTTTTCATTTTTTCAAAAAACATAAAGGGGATGGGAGATGGGAGGGAGTTGGTGTGGATAAGGGAGATGGGAGGAATTTTGGTGTAGGATGTGGAAAGGACGGAGCTTGCTGTTGGTAGCTAGTTATGTCGCGTGTATTGTCTTTCGTCTGTCGTGTTTTGTCTTTCGTCTGTCGTCGTGGTTCGTCATCTGGCTACCGCACTAAGTAACAGGTGGGGGGAGCTGTAGGATATCCAGCGGGTGTTTTTTACGGGAGTGGCGTGGAGGATTGGTTAGGATGTGTTGGTGTGGGGTGATGAGATTTTGAAAGGTGGGATTGGAAATAAGGTTTTGGATGGTGGTTATAGTGGATTCGTGGATGTGGGAAAGGATGTGTGAGAGGTTATTTTGGGAGCGGAGGTCGTTGAAGCGGGTGTACATGGGGGTTGGAAGATGAGGCGGAGGATTCTGTTTTCAGCTTTGGTGAGGTAATCTAGGTTGGTGGGGGAGGTCGCTATCCATGTGGGGTGGGCGTAGGTTAAAATTGGGCGGATATAGGAAAGGTAAGCGAGGATTCTTTTCTTGGTTAGGATGGATTGGTTGGTAAGGAGTGGATAGAGGGCGTTGGTAATTCGGTTAGCTTTGGTAATGTTTTTTGGATGTGGGAGGACCAGAGGAGTTTACGGGAAAAGGTGACGCCTAGGTACTTGATTTCCGGCTGCCATGGGATCGGGATTCGGTTGATTGTAAGGGGCGGGGGCTGGGATGGGTTTTTTCGGTAGGAGAAAAGGATAACTTGGGATTTGGATGGGTTAATGGTTATGTTATTGGATTTGGCCCAGAGGTGGAAGGAGTTAAGGGCTTCTTGGGTTCGGGCAAGTGCTTCTTGTGGGATGACGTCAGGGGCGAGGAAGGCAAGGTCATCTGCGTATAGGAGTGTTTTGACACCGGGGGTAGATGGGATGTCGTTGATATACAACGAAAACAGGATTGGGGAAAGCACAGCTCTTTGCGGGACGCCGGCTTGGATTGGGAAAGATTGGGAGGTTTTGGAGCGGTGACGGACATAGAAGGATCGGTCGTGTAGGTAACTTCTGATGAGGGAGAAGAGATGATGGGGTACGTGGGGGTGGAGTTTCATCAGAAGTATGTCATGGGAAACGGTGTCAAAAGCTTGGGTGAGGTCGGTAAAGACGGCTGGGATTTCTTTAGGGATTTGGAGAGGAGTGGCAATTGAGATTGCGAATTGGAGTGATTGGAGGGCCGCGGAGCGACCCTCACGGAAACCAAATTGCGTGGGAAGGATTATGGGATCTAGGAGTGGGGTGAGTCGGGTTAGGATAGTTTTCTCAAATATTTTGCCAAGGATTGGGAGAAGGCTAATGGGACGGTAGTTGGACGGGAGTCGATGATCCTTGCCGGGTTTGGGAATCATGGAGACACGTGCTCTCTTCCAGGCGGAGGGAAAGTATGAGTTTTCAAGGCAGGAGTTGAGGATCAGGGTGATGAGGCGAATGGCGTTTTTTGGTAGATGTTTGAGTTGGGAAGGAAGGATTCCATCGGGTCCGGGGCTTTATTGTCTTCTATTGATTTAATGTGGTGTTTCGTCTCGTCGTCCGTCGTTTTCCAATGTTGTTGTTGCGTCGGTGGGAGAGACGGGGTGCGTAAGTAATTTTGGATTACCTGGCTGGGGAGTGGGAGGTTGACGGGACGGAAGCGTTCGGCCAGGGATTGGGCGAGGGAGTTGGTTATTTCTTGGGGATCGAAGGAGAAGGTATTAGGTGATGTTTGGAGCGGGGATGTGGTGATGGGAGTCTCGCGCACAGCCTTGATGACCTTGTGTATTGCGTTTGGGCTGCCTTTGTCATTTATTAAGTCGTCGTATCTGTGAGTCTCGTAGTGTTTTAGTGCAGTGTGTAGTCGTCGTTGTATTCTTTTAAGTTCTGTCTTGTCTTCGTCGCGTCTGTATCTATAGTAATGTCGCTGTATTTGTCGTTTGTATCGTATAGTCTGTACGATCTCGTCCGGGAGGGTTGGGTGGGGATTTTGGGAGTAGGAGGTGTTCTTTTTATAGGATAATTTTATGTGGTGTGTGAGGTGCTGAATGGATTTGTCGATGTCTTCTGTGGTCTGGATTTGGGAAGGAGTGTGGATTTTTTGGAGAGGATGTGAGTGAAGGATTTCCAGTTCGTGACTGGAATGGGAGCGGGTTTAGGTGTGAAATATGGCGTAGTGGATGTGGAACAGAAGACAATCGGGAGGTGATCTGAGAGGTTAAATAGGTCGTTTTTCGGATAGGGAGTGGATACGTGAATGTTGGAGGAGTGAAGGACGAGATCGAGGATGTCATGAGGATAGTCATTGTGTAAGTGGGTGGGTTCGGAAGGGCTGTTAAGTAGAATCGTAGGATTGTTGTCGATGAAGTCGTTTAAAATTCGTCCTTCAGTATTGCTAGTCCGGCAGCCCCATGAGACGCTTTTACGGTTTATATCTCCAGCTAGGATGAAAGGGTATGGAAGGTTAAGTAGGATATTAAGGTCAGAGATAGGAATTCGGGTAAGGGGTTTTTTGTATGCGGAAATTAGGATAATGGGGGTTGCTGGAGTGCCTATATGTATTGCTGTGCATTCGAGAACTGAGGTTGGGGGAAGTTGGTATGAGGTGTGTGGGATGTTCTTGCGAACGAGGATGGCCGTGCCTCCGCTCTGGGAATTGGGTCTGTCGTTGCGGTGCGGGATGAAGTTGGCGATGGTGAAGGGAATGTCAGGTCTCAGCCAGGTTTCTTGTAAGAAAAGTATCCCGATGGAGTAATCCTTTAGGAATTGGGAAAGGAGGGTTTCTTCTGGTTGATCGCGCCGCGTACATTCCATGAGGAGAAGGTAAGGAAACGAGGTTTGGGAGTCATTTAGGGGGACAGGATTTCACCTAACTTAATTCCAGCCTTTATGATTTTAGTGAGGATGTCCTCTGGGCCTGTGAGGATGGTTATTAGGGGTTTTATGTTAGATAGGATTTTCTTTATGTCGAAGGATTGTAGTAGGGAGAGGAGGTCCTTTATGTCTTGGGCTGAGGATTGTTGGGAGCTGTGAGGATTGGGTGGATTCGAGGGGTTTGAGGATATTGTGGAAGCGTAGGATCGGGATTGTTCTCGTGCGGGTGGGAAAGTTCTCATGTTGTTGCTTGGGGGTGGGGGTGGGTTGGATCGTAGGATGTTTACTTTGCGGGATTCACGGGCTTTTGTGGTGTAGGGACATGATAGATCGAAGGCTGGGTGGTGTTGCTGACAGTTGCTGCATTTCGGAAGGAAATTTTCGGAGTGGACGTGAGGGCAGGATTCTGTGGTGTGGTTCTGCGTGCAGTAGGCACAGATAGTCGTCGGCTGTAAGTTCGTGTGTGGAAGAGCTGTTGGCAGTTGCGGCACTGGGGCACGCGGTCGGAGATCTTGTAGTCTTCAATTTTAACGCCGTATAGGTCGATTGTTCTTAGTCTTGCCTTAGTCATTGTCAGTTCTTGTTTTGGAATTTCGATTGTGTAAATTCCAAGTGGCGTCAACTGTCCGTCAGTGTCTCGTTTCTTCATTTCCACTATGTGGAAATGAGTGATCTTTTGTTTGGTCAAGCTGTCCTTTATAGTGTCAATATCAAAGTCTGGGGGTAGTCCTTTAACAATGATTTTCGTTCTGGCCTCCTCTGTCGCGCGGTTGAAATGATAGTTAATGGTTACAAAAAATAGAGGTTTCAGTCTAGGGTCCGTTCTGATTTGGTCTAGTCGTTCTTTAATTTTATTATGGGCTGCAACAGTCAGAGGTTGTATCATGAGGTCAGTCCTTGTACATTTCACTGTCATCTGTTTATTGGTAATTTTCATTAAGTCTTTCGTCAGGTCATTTGTCGAAAAAATGGAGGCCAGGTCGATCTTGAAAGCTCCTATTTTGGGTTTGGGGTTTTGGGTTGGTTGGGGCTGTGGGTTGGGTTGGGTTTGGATGGAGGAAGCGGGTGGGTTGTTGGAGCAGTGTGCGGGTGGGTCTGGGTCATTTGGAGTGAGTGGAGTAAATCTATTTTGTAGTGGGATTGGTGGATTGGACGTTTCTGCCGCGAAAAACACACGATTTTATAGGAAATTCTTGAATGCAATATAACTCTTTGTTCTTCACTGATACATAGAAAAAATCTGTCATTAAGATATACTACTATCGATTGGATCCTTGTCAGAAGATAGACTCGTTTATATATTGCGTCCGATATCTGCTACCATTCGCACAACTTTCCACGAAACATTGCTTTCTGAAATGTCGCAGAGTCGTCTGACAATACATTTTATTGCAAACTATACGCGTTTTTTTCAATTCCGATCGTATTCGCATATGTCTCAAGGTCGCTATCGTTTCACACGTCATGGGTGGAGGGGGAAACGCCAACGCGGAGCCATCAGTCTCCGCTGGGCGGTCGTGTGTGACGGTCTCGTGTGCGAGCGTGTGAATGTGTGTATCTTGTTTCTATGTGATGTGCGTTATAACAACATGTATTGTTTTTCTGATTCTTTCTTCCGTCCTGCATCAGATATTAAGCTGATAAGAACAGATCAGTTGTTTCATCATCAGCGATGAAAAGTTCATCATTTCTGTTCGAGGTGGTAGGAAGGAAAAGGGAAGCACTCGCACAAACATTCATCCAATCACACAGTGCTCAGCTAAAAGCTTCACTGCACAACCGGTGGGGTCGCCTGTTGACCCGGACCGCTGCCACCAGATCCGGGAGAACCTGAAACACTTCCAGTAGATGAAATATGTTTCTTATAAATGTCATGGGAATGCCTAATCACACCGCTGATCATCATTTTCCTGAGGGGATCGATATAATCAGGGTGGACCATTTCCTTCAAGAACCTGTCGTTTTCTGGGTCCCAGGCACCACGAGCGCCAACGATGATCGGGACCACAGAAGCAGACGAAACTCCGAAACAAGAGAGCGCAGCTTGTCGGAGAGGGGCATACTTCTTCAGTTTCTCCTTTCTTTGCGCAGCCAGAGCCCCCTTACCACCTTCAAAGGGGATGGCCACGTCGACAATTCGCACCTGATGGCTGAACTTGTCGAGGAGAACCAAGTCGGGGCGATTGACGCCACCAAGGAATGTCTCGTCCTGCGCGAGGACCTTCCAACCATTGGCCGTAGCGGCACCTTTGAAAAGGTCAACAACATAATTGTGCCGTTTGGTCATGGCTGGGAAGATTAGGTTTACAATGATTTAGGACATGTGCTTGGGTTTCAGCCCAGATCTCAGAAGACGAGTCCGACTTCTTACACCCGAAGCGACAGTCAGCATCCTCCTTGGAGTGGAAGGCGCGTCCCGCCCTGAGACCCCCGAGGAGGTTCAGGCGCGCCCTAGTTCACCCAATAGTAATCCGCGTACCGAAGATGGAGTCCGGTGCGGAAGAAATGGGAGGAGCGAGTCCCGGCCCGAGCCAGTTCGTGGGCTGCACGCCCTTGATCAGGCTGGGCCTGCCATTCCCGGAGGTGGGCCTCCTGCTGGACACGGCGAAGACGTCGAAGTAGAAGATTTCGATGCCGTGGCTCAACAACGAGGCCGCGATCAGAATCGACCTCCGGGATCAAGGAAGGATCAAGAAGGCCATCTTCCTCCCTGAAAGCCCAGCAGATGCCGAGAATCTTGGAGGCGTGGCGAGCGCCCGACCACAGCGATTTGCGCCCGACGTGAGAGGGAGTGGAAAGGACTATTGAGATACTCCTCAATCACGGCGGGGGTGGTCTCCTTGCCAGGCAGCTTCAGGCTCACCAGGTGGCGCAGGTCATCAGAGGCAACCCGGCGAACGAGCTTGTCCCTGGAAGTTAGAAGTTTGAACGCTCCTTCAATGGAGCTGTAGGAGGGCTTCGTCCTGGAAGACAGGGAGGCCCGCCCCAGCATTGGAGTAAGGGGAGTAGAGAAACGCAGTGGAAGCGTTCTCCGGCAACCCCAACAAGGTTCTAGCTAGTCCCCTAAACCAGTTATCAAATTTAGTTGCTGCTTGGATGTTAATAGCGTGCATCCTCAACGAAAAGGACAACTGCGGAAGCAAGAATGACATGATGGCGTCGATCTTCTGCCATGGAGCGAGTTGAGAATCTCGAACTTTCTCTAAGAGAAAGGAGAGTTCGCTCATGGAAGAGTCCGCCTTGAAAAAGGTGAACCCAACCGGCTTCCCTAGGAACATCGAGAAGTCAAGAGTTCCTAACGTCCTAAGAGGGTTCCCCCACACACTAACGGAGGAGCCGGCGAGCGCCGACCCTCCCCTAATATGCAAGAGGTCGCTCTTGGCGGCATTGATCTGAACCCCAATCAACCCTGCCTGCTCGGCCACAACATTGACCATACCCTGGACAACTTCCGGGGAGGACGCCGCGAGCCACAAGTCATCAGCGTACGCCCCCCCTTTGACCTCAAGGTCTGAAAGAGCCAAGGCAGCCCTAAGGATAGGGTCAATCGTCAGGTTAAAGATAACCGGACTTAAGGGACATCCCTGCCGAACACCACGAAGAGAGGGTATCGGCTCAGAAGGGCCTGACTCAGTGGTGAGCACTGTAGAACAGGCGGAATAGAAATCCTGGACAATTTTGGAGAAAGGCTCGCCCGCGCCCGAGGCTCTGACTGCAGCAACAAGTGCTCCGTGCGTGATAGAGCCAAAGGCGTTGGAGAAGTCTAAAAACGCCAAGCAGAGGTTTCCCTTCTGCTGATGCGCACTCCCGATGAGGGTCTCAACAAAAAATTATGCTCAAAGACCCCATCGTGCGGACGGAAACCTTTCTGGGCTGGACAGAGCACCTCATTCTGCTCCAGCCAGGAGGAAAAACGACGGGCCCAGAGAGAAGCATAAAGCTTGGGCGCCGTGTTCGAGAGGGCGATAGGACGCCAAGAGGAAGGATCACTCTCGTCGCCACCCTTGTGGATTAAAATTGTTTTTGTGCTTTTCCATGAAGCGGGGATGCGGCAATGCTTGAGGCAGGCATTAAACATGTGCTTCAAAATCCTGCCCGCCGGATCCACACGCTTCCAATGGAGGTAAACGAGCCTGTCGTCCCCAGGCGCAGAGTTCGTGCAGCTCTGGAGACGCTCAGAGACCTCTTTCTGAGTAAACAGATCCATATTGAGGGGGGGGACGCTCTGCGGGGGTGTAAAAGTCCAGTGGAACGGACGGTCCTACCTCTGGAGGAAAGAGATGGGGAGAAACCTCAGAGGGGGACAACTTACACCTAGGGCTGGCTTTCCCGGTGACAAGACGCAATGCGCGCCTGGGATTGCCCTTGTATATGGCCGAGACTTTCGCCAGGGCCGCAGCCTGGTTGCTCGCCTCCGCATGCCTGTTAGGGACATACGGGGACGGAGAAGATCGCAACACCTTCGACTGCACTAGAGCGATGGTCTGCTCAATCAGGGCTTCAGCCTTCACCCAATTCTCCTCAGTGGGAGGGCACTGTGACACCTCGATTAAGGAGGAGCGGAGGTCTTCCAACTCCCAACATAACCGCCCTGTCATCTCCGGGGTATGAGCTTGCGCGTTGCGCCGTGAGGGCGAGAGAAGGGGAGGACTGACAAGGGCTGCCTCCTCGTCCGCAGGAGCGGGCGAGGGCAGCTCGAAAGAGAAGAGGGGGGAAGGCTCCTCCACGGCAGGAGCACGTGGAGAGCTTGGTAGTGGGTTACACTATTGCGGGAGGCGGATCGAGCGCAACTGAAGAGATTGCAGCTCAATTGAGGGGGTCCTCAACAATGTACCCCGATAGGTGCCCTGAGGGGGCGGGAGAGGCTACCGGGGATGGCACGACTAGGGGAGATGAGAGGGGGGGAGCAGCAGAAGCTCCCGGAGAGGCTGCCGGCACTCGCGGAGGCGAGGCGGCGGGCGACGCGCTCGAACCGTCGGTGAGCGAGGCGTCCCGCGAAGAGCGAGAATTGCCTGCTGCCTGCGGCCGAGAAGAGGACGGCCGAGGCGCCGGACGAGTCCGAACGCGAACACCTTGTGCGCGCAGAGCACTGTTTACGAAGATCCTCGTCCGCTGCCGAGGTGGAGAGGCAGAACCCTCTGACGATGAATGAGAGGGCTGGCAACCGGAGCGCAAAGCATTGAGCTCCTTCCAGGTACGGGCCGAGGCTTTGTTGGTGTTAGGGGCAGGGAGCTTAATAGCAGGGGCGACACGAAACTGGGAGTTATGAATCCGCTCGTGCTGGCCCCTTTGATGCCCCGTGGCAAAGACTTGATTGCAATCTGCCGCTCTACAGCGCAGTTGCGGAACAAAGTCAGTGAGGGGGATCGTGACATTTCGAGCGATGTCGCACTTATTGCTATGATACGACCATCTGTTAAAGGTGCGATCGCAAGCGAAACACACCTTAACAACTCGAAAGGCTTGGCTAGAGTGACGCGCCTTCAAGTGGCGCCGAAAACTATGGAGGCGTGTGGTCCAGGACTTTGAGCTACTAATAGGGTCAAAGTTCGCTGGACACACAGTGCATTTAGTAGCCTTTGCCGCCGGTAGCGGAAAGAAGATAGAGTTCTCCCGGATGATAGGTTGAAGATCCGGGAGATACGGAGAAGATAGCAAAGGTTGAGAGGAGGGCTCCAGAGAAGAGTGCGGAGCACAAGAAGGAGGAGAGGAAGACGAAGAGATAGAAGAAGAAGTAGAAGGGGAAGAATGGGAAAGAAGAGACTTAGGCTTAGAGGCCTTCGCCTTCCGAAGAGCTATACAAGTCCTAGCGTGGCCCCCCTTTCACCGCCGATTTTCGGCATCCCCAACAGATAACCTGAAGGGTGTCTGCCCACAGATGGTGACTCTCTCGGTGAGAGATGAGAGCAGATCTAGCCTGCTTGAGCTGAGAAGGAGGGGAAGAGAAAGAAAAAGAGCAGAGAGGACAGTTAAGAGTACCAGGGCTGGGAACGAAGAAAGTGAGTGTGCCCGATTGGGACATGACCGGTTGCTTTTGCGGCCATTGCTGAACAGAAGATGGGACCGAGCTCGGCGGGGTGAGAATGTCCTGATCACGGGGTAGACTGAAGAAGGAGGTATTCCTAGAGGTAGTCGGTGGAGAAAAGGGGAGGCCAGAAAGAGGAAGGGTGGCTAGAGGAGAGCCAGCAGAAGTTGAAAGAGAATCTCCCCGCCTTACAGGAGTATCAGCAGCTCCAGAGACATCTGGAAAAGAAAGAGGACTGTCTGGGCTTTCCTGAGCCTGCAAGGGGGAGCTAGTGACAGGAGCGGCCAAATCCGGTGGTAAGTCGAAAGAAGCCTCCTGGATAGGGCTAAGAGGACAGGCGACACTAGCGACACGAGAAGGAGCGCTCAAAGAAAGAAGAGCGTCTTCGACATGCACGGGATCCTGTCCGACAGAGTCAGGTGTGACGGAAACATCGTGAGATGAATCCGACGGCACATCCAGGCTCGAGCAAGCGCTCCCCGAAGAAATGTTAAGGGGTGAGCCTTGCGAAGAGATCGAGCCCGTGGCCGATTGGGACAAGGCCACGGAAGACGTGGCGCGCGAGACCGACTCGACAGAGCGGGCACGGCGTGGCCTTTCAAGGGGGAACCCGATGATAGGGGAGGAGACCGAGCGCGTAAGAGCCTGCGCTGGCTCTCCAGTCCCCGAAACGTTTAACAACGAGGCGGACCTACGTGTCATAACCATCGTTTAGAAAGAGAGAATGGCAAGTAAATCACAAAAGCGAACAAATCCAACAAGCAACAAAACGACACAAGGGGAGGGCGGCGGCGACGACGACGAGGGACTCAGGAAATAATAACTAACTATCACTAATCCTAAAAACTAAATAGAAAAGACTGAAGAATAACTAGCAACTCAGGGAGGCCTACGTGCTCTTCGTGATCATGATGAGTCTTCATGTATGTTCATGTAATTCATGTTTCTTCATGTCTAGTTCGGCGGCGGGAATACCGAAAAGAGAAGAAAAAATACCCATCGACCACGACAAGAAAGAAAGAGAAATCACAACAAAATGAATAAGTGTGGGGCAAACCAACCCTAAACGCTAGTCCTATACCGAAAAGTAGACAAGAGCCAGAACAGAATGACTGAAAGACAAACCTAAGACCGACACACCGGGAGGCCAGAAGAATGGAGAAAACGAAGCGAGTTTAGAGGAAACGAAGCCAGCCGACAGGAATCGAGACTGAGGAAGAAGCAAGACCGAACTGGAAACGAACAGAGTGGAAGAAGTAGTGGGCCGAGGCCAAGCACTGAGCGAGGGGAAATTACAACCAAAGGCAAGAAGGGGTCACAAGGGGGCAACGAAGAGTGAGAGACACCAAAAGAGACAAGGACACCAGATACCCGGCAAGGAGACCAAGAGGAAGCGAATAGAGCCCATCCGACAGCTGCGCAAAAGAATAGCAAAGAAACAGAACAAAATCGAAACCTAATAATCAAACAATACATGTAACTGAAACAGAAGAACATGAATCCTAAACACAGAGTACCAATAGGGGCCAAAACTACATGGAGGAAAAAAAAACCTTATCTTGTGGGGAACGATCAGAGAGTGAATTTAGAACAAAAGGCTTAACCCACAAGCCAAAAATCGCGAAAAATGCACCGTTTCCGAGATATTAGCAATTTTGTGAGTGAGGGGGAGCAAGCAAGATGGCGGCTTCGTATGACTAGAGAAAAAATATAGAACGCGAAGGGGGATTCAACTCTAAATTACGGGAAAGCAGTTATAATCCTAAGACATGAGGAAATAAAAAAAAATTTAAAAAAACCTATCTTGTGGGGAACGATCAGAGAATGAATTTGGAACAAAAGGCTTAACCAAAAAGCTAAAAATCGCGAAAAATGCACAGTTTCCGAGATATTGGCAATTTTGTAAATGAGGGGGGAACGAAAGATGGCGGCTCAGTACGACTAGAGATACAATCATCGAACGCGAAGGGAGATACAAATCTGAATTGCGGGAAAGCAATTATAATAAGTTATGTTAACTTTAGGGAGAGAAACATGGCATCTGTGTTTGACAGGAAAACATTAAACCTAAACAGTGGGAGAAAATCACATACAACAGAAAAATCAAAATAATAAAAGGAAAGCATAGTGAACAAGTCATACAAAATAGCCTAGGTTAAGAGAATATTCTAGTAGTTAGGGTGCAACTAAAATATAAGCAAAAAAAACAACTAAGTTTGCACAGAAAAACATAGAGAAAGGAAGAGAAGAGAGAAAAGATAGACAAAAATAACTACTCAGCCTCTCCCGGTCCCGCCGCCGTCGCCACCGCCGCCACGAAAAGCGCCTAGCACATCATACACAGGCGCCGAACAGGAGCAACCACACAATCACAGGAAACACTGTGACGCGCGGAGGTCCCCGCGCCGAAAAGGTCCAGCGGTGGTGGCTTCTTCGCCACGCAGCAACTCTTCAAGAAGACCCGCGACGAGGAAGACCACCACAGAAGACAAGAAACACCACTGATCGCTCTCGGGCCGTTGCAATACGACAGTAAACCGCGCCCACGCGCGTATCAGAGCGAATAAACGCGTCTGAATACACGCGGGGCACTGGCTACTTTGCTCTATAAATACTAAGACCAAAAAAGATTTGTTTCATCAAAGTCGACATAACTCATCATTGACGGGTTCTGTTTCGACTTATATGAGTTTTGCTATGAGTCCTATTACAATAAGTACATTGCGTGTACAATGTAAATATGTTGTAGTGGACAGGACCTGTAGGAGGAGAAAAATACATTGTTAGTTGAAATGACCCTTTACCTAAATGTTAAAAGAGAGACATATTATTGAATTATGTACACTTTTTACAGAAAATGTCGCGGCGCGCAAACTTAAGCCTATATGTACAGTATTTTCGCGGTGCGCAGTTGTTCTTCAAGACATCTACGGGCCGTGTTGCGGCGCGGGGTGTGCTCCGTGGCCGCCCACGTGGCGGTCGTAGATATCTCTGGAATGACGGATGGCGGCAGCGATGGTGGCCTTTCTAAGAGTGCCCACGAAGGTTTTATGGGCCAAGACTTTCAGCGCGGCGTCGTTTGCCTTATCCCAGGTGCCCAGCGCCCCGATGACTATGGGCAGAACGCGCGCCGTGCGGGCGAGGCCTTGCGCGTGCGCGAGGGTCGGCGCGTATTTTCGCAACTTTTCTTCTCGGGCCTCGTCCATCGCCCCACTGCTGCCCTCAAAAGGGCAGGTCACGTCAGCTATCAGGATCTCTGTTGCCGTCCTATTCTGGAGGACTAGGTCCGGTCTTAGTCCGTGCGGGCCCCATACTTGGTTCTCCGCCACCACCTCCCAGTTGTTGTTCACCGCCGCGGCCTTGACTTGCGCGACGATTTCGTTATGTCTTCTAGTGACTGCCGGCATGTCACAGTGATTAAGGACATGTGCCAGTGTCTCTTGCTCAGGCTGCCCATTTCTGACACAGTTTCTGCGACATGCTTCGTCTTCCGTGCTGCGTCTTGCCCATGGCCGGCTGCCGCGCAGGCCTCCTAGCAAATTAAGGCGCGCGGGGTGAACAAAACCGTAGTCTTTCCACCTGAGGTACTCGCCGCTCCTGACAAAGTACGAGGAGCGGGAGCCTCGGGTGGCGAGCTCGGCGGCGGCGCGTCCCTGGTCTGGCAGCGCGCTCCAGGCCGTGTAGTGCGCCGCCTGGTAGCTACTCCGCAGGCGCCTAACGACCAGGTGCCTCTGATGCGGGAGTACGATGTTTAGGTTATTTTCAGAGTTGTTAATGATGACGGTCGGTTTTATTCCGCCATCACTCTCTTCGAGAGACCATCTTATTTTAAGGTTCTTGGTGGCTACTCTCGCCCGCGACCATACTCCTTTGTTACCTATGTGTTGGATTTGAGTGCTGTTGTTGAGATAATTTGCTACATCTGTAGCTGTTGCCTGCGGTATGTTTAGTTTCTTGCATACTATTTGCTTGAGGTCCTTGGCGGCTTCCACTTTGACTAGTCTATCCCTGGTAGTCAAAAGTTTAAATGCGGCGTCGATGGCGGCCACATCTGTTTCCTTCGTAACTTCAGGGAGCCCGATACCCGCGTTTTCCCTCGCCGCATATAGGTAATGGATTGTACTATTCTGCGGGAGGTTTAGGGTTTCCCTCGCAAATTCTCGGATGTGGCGATCGAGTTCCTTCGCCTCTTTCTTGGTTATGACATCCAGTGACATAGGGAATGGCAGGCGGGGGACGATAAACTGCTGCAGGGCGTCGATTTTCTGCCATGGAGCAAGTTTCGACGCCCTGATAAGTTCCATCTCTTCCGTGACGGTTTTGCTGAATGTCCCATCGGGGACAGTGTTGTGCCCGATGGGTTTCCCTAGAAAGCGCGTCGTTGTAGCCCCCGAGAGTTTACGTATTGGTGTGTCATATATTTTAAAGACATTTCGGGTGGACGCTATTCCTTTGATCCATTGGATTGTGTCGCTCTTGGCAGCATTTATCTGTAGCCCTATGCCGCTGCCATAATCCGCGAGGATGTTTATCATGTTTTGGAGTATAGTCGGGGACCGCGCCGCCAGCCAGATGTCGTCAGCATATGCCCCTCCCGGGATCGGCGCATCCGAGAGGGCCAGCGCGTGACGTAAGGCCGTGTCTATTGTGATATTAAATAGGCTGGCGCTCAGGGGGCAGCCCTGTCTCACGCCGCTCAAATACGGTATTGGCTCCGATAGACCACTCGCCGTTATTAGCTGTGTGCTTGCACCATCATACATATCGGCGATTATCTCTTCGAACGTGGCCCCTGCACCAGTGCATCGGACCGCCTCCCGGATGGCCCGATGGGAGACGGAGCCGAAAGCATTCGTGAGATCAAGGAATGCTATTGCTAGGTCCTGGTGCGCTTCCCTTGCCTCTCTAATGAGCTTCCCACCAAAAAGTTGTGCTCCCGCACCCCGTCAGTGGGGCGGAAGCCTTTTTGGTGGGGGCTCAGCACTCCACGGTCCTCTATCCAGTTGGCCAACCTTCGGGCGAGGAGCGATGAGTACAGCTTGGCCAGCGTGCTGGATAGGGCTATTGGCCGCCAGTTGCCCGGGTTGTTCTTCTCGCCTTTCTTGTGTATCAGGACAGTTTTCGAGCGTTTCCAACTCGTGGGGATCCGCTTGAATTTCAGGCACGCATTGAACACGGCTGTCAGCAATCGCGCGTGCGGACACTTTGATCTTAGCCAAAAGGCCGAGAAGCGATACCGGAAAACGGTCTTTATTTGGTTTTTAGGAAGCCTTTTCAAAGAACCCGAAATCCTGCGAAAAAAAACAAAAAAAACCGGTTCGTTTCGAGGAAAAAACTTTTTTTTCGACATTTTGAATCGCGAAATTTTTGGTGAATTAGTGCTGTGGAAGGGATAATTTTGAGCTTCTGGGATGCAGATGTAATTGTTTTCCAACGTAGCACCAGAAAATTTCTCAATTTTTGCGTATTTTTGGAGAAATCGAAATTTTAAAATAAACATGGCTAGATGTTAGATGGAATTTTTAACCGAGAAAATACGGTGAAGTAGCGCTGGGAGATGGATATTTTCGGGTTTCTAGGATGCGGAAGTAATTGTTTTACAACGTAGCACCAAAACATTTCTCAATTTTTGCGTATTTTTCGCGAAATCGAAATTTTAAAAAAACTGCTAGATAGTAGATAGGGACATATCCAACAATAGACTCTCGTGTCGTCTAGCGCCGCTAGTATTGCTTAGAGACGCACCAAACAATTTTTTTTTAATTAAGTGATTTTGACGTTTCTTCTTGCGAATATCACGCATTCAGACCGGTCGTACTTTGCTGAACCCTTGAAACACGCCACTTTGCATATCGCGCAGACGACGCGCGGCACCTCCGAACGTTTGAATTGCGCCCCGAAATACCTCCTTCGTGCCCATAGGTCGAATTCGGTCCGCGACCTTGGCGTTCGCCTAATGGCGAAAACCTCGTTTCTGCCGCGAAAAACACACGATTTTATAGGAAATTCTTGAATGCAATGTAACTCTTTGTTCTTCACTGATACATAAAAAAATCTGTCATTAAGATATACAACTATCGATTGGATCCTTGTCAGAAGATAGACTCGTTTATATATTGCGTCCGATATCTGCTACCATTCGCACAACTTTCCACGAAACATTGCTTTCTGAAATGTCGCAGAGTCGTCTGACAATACATTTTATTGCAAACTATACGCGTTTATTTTCAATTCCGATCGTTAATCGCATATGTGTCAAGGTCGCTATCGTTTCACACGTCATGGGTGGAGGGGGAAACGCCAACGCGGAGCCATCAGTCTCCGCTGGGCGGTCGTGCGTGACGGTCTCGTGTGCGAGCGTGTGAATGTGTGTATCTTGTTTCTATGTGATGTGCGTTATTACTGCGTTTTAACATGTATTGTTTTTCTGATTCTTTCTTCCGTCTCTGCATGCCGTTCTCTGCTTGCCGAACGCCAGTAAGTGCAATTTTGCAACCGATTTGCCATTAATGCGAACAGTTTGAAGCAGCAGCACTCTCAGATGTAAGGAACGAGGTGGCATTGTCAGTATACATGTCGCGGACTATGTCCGTCAACCTCGTGCCTGTTAGTGCCGCCCCCAGGCCTTCCAGGGCCGCCTCGTGGGACACGGACCCAAAGGCGTTAGAGAAGCCCAGGAAGGCTATGCAGAGGTTGATCTTCTTGGCCCTGGCATCGTCCAGAAGAGACTCCACCAAGAAGTTATTCTCATAAACTCCATCGTGGGGGCGGAAACCTTTCTGGGCGGGGCAGAACACGCCGTGCTCCTCCGCCCACGAGTTGATCCGCCGAGCCCACAACGAGGCGTAGTTTCGCGATGGAGTCAGAGGGGGAGTCCTCCGGCCCGTCCTTGTGGATGAGGATGGTTTTCGACACCTTCCACGTGGCGGGCATCCTCTTAAATTTGGCGCAGCCGTTGAAGATGGACGTGAACCGCTTACAGGCCGGGTCCACCTTGCGCCAGTGCTCGTTACGTAAGCCGGTCGTCTCCGGGCGCAGAGTTTGCAGCCGCTTGGAGGCGCTCGCCCACCTCCTTGGTGGAGAACCTTTCCTCCGCTACCGTCGGCCTCTCCGCGGCGGGCGGGTAGCTATCCCGGAACGAAGGATCCGCGAAGGGTGGCAAGTTGAAGTGCCCCGCTACCGCGTCTGGCTCCAGCGCACATCGCGGGCCTTCCTGCTCCGAGATGATCCGCATGGCCCTTTTCGAGTTCGAGCGATAGATAGAGGAAATCTTTGACCTTAACACCGCGGCGTTGGCTGCGCGATTTCTGCCAGCCCCTGGTCTGTAGCCTGAGGGCGGATTTCTGAGGCAGAGAGCTGCTGGACTTTCTCAACTGCTTGGTCAATGAAGCTTTCCAGCTGCAGCCAAGTGACGCCTGACACGGGCGCCAGCGTTTCCTCTATAATCACGCCCCGGATCTCCAGGTCGGGAAGCAGCCTTGCCAGCAGCTCCGGCTTCTTGTCTGGTCTCGCGTGCGCGCGGTTCCTCCTGGGGGGCGTGGGCGCGAGCGCTACCTCTCGCGCTGTCTGCGCTGCGGGAGCGGCGGCCGGGCCGCAGGGGAGCGCCGTGTCACCGTCTCTTGCGAGCGAGGCGGCGGAGGGGAATCCCGTCTTCCTCGAAGCGAGCTCTCCTCAGAGGAGCGCCCTGTCGCGCTCTCCTGAGAGCGCGCCGGCGTTGGGGAGTTCTCTTGAGAGGAACTGGACGAGGGGGACTGGCGCTGTTCTGGTGCGTTGGGGCGGCGCATCGCCTCCACCCTCGCGCGCGTCTGCTTCTGCCGCTGGAAGGTGTTTGGCGGCGGCAGAGTGTGTGCTCGCACAGTTTTTTTTGCGCCCCCTCGTGCTGCGCTAGCTGCCGCCGCGTGGCGAAAGCGACTGCCAGTTTCTCTCTCGGCAGCGCAATACCGCCGTGCACAGCGTCTCTTCTGGGATTTGTATATCCTCAAGGTCCCGGCATCTTTGCGCGTGCTTCGTCTAATGCTCTACGGGGTTGAAGCAACCCCCGCACACCTTCACTGGAAGCGATATCTTATAGATAGATATTTATTTCCGCAAATAGGTTTATGCAACCTGGTGGCAGAACACTAAAATATACATTATTATTAAAAATTACATATTATAATTAAGAATTAAATACAATGTAACTTAAAATAATTTGAAGACCGTAAATTAATGTAACAGCGATGACAATAAAGGCTTTAACAACAATTATAGCATTAATTCATTTAATGGTGGTCTACAGATATTTTACATCAAAAATACACAACTTTTTATTACTCTGACGACCACTCCACTTTACTTCACCACACTTGCACTTCACTTCTTTTTGTACTTCGGTATTGCACTACACTTCACAACACGTCACAACACTTCAATACGAATTCTACTTAAAATATAATTATATATTTAATAAAGTGATGCATTTAATAAATATTACAATACTAATGATGGGAACAGTAATTAATAATAATAATAACAACAATAGAAAATAACTGTTTTAGTAAACCTAACTTACTTACTAAATTCTTGGTTAATTTACTTTTAAAATTTTTGAACACCTTGAGGAAAGGGTTCGCAGGCAACTTATTCCAGTCTGTTATCGCTTCATTAAAAAAGGAGTGCTGACCGAATATAGACTGGCCAATCATGAGCTAGCTGAGAGCGTATAGGTATCTTGCAAAGCCCGCAAGAATCCGAGACGCGTCAAATCCAAATTTGGTCAAATCTAGAGACCAGACTAAAAGCAGCCAAACCGTTCGAAAGCGGACGGCGCTAACAGACATCAGAGAACCGGACTGACGTCGAAAAGGCTACAGTCGAGCCAAAATCCACCAATGCAAAGATAATTAGACGAGTTGTAGAACCCAAACCAAATACTAAAAATAAACAAATTACAACAACTTAACCTATAATTTTAAAATAACTTACGAGCTATGAAATAAAACTAATAAAAATACTGAATATTTATGCTAGTAGAATAGAGAGGAAAGAAAGAGCGCCATTGGTCGAATGTGCCAGAAGGGCCAATTGGAGAAGCGCTGAAGGCGCGAAACTGCGATATTAGTAAATTTTGAAAGATGTGAGTACGCGGACGGCAGAAAGCAGGAGAATCGTAATTGGATACCTGTGCCTAAAGGGCCGATGCGAGAAACCGAAAAAGGTGACTACAGAGGGCAATGGCGCTTAGTGATTAGAGAGAGAAAGGAATTAGGAGGGAAAATTCTAAAGAGTAAGGAAAGAGAAGAGGAAACACTCATCCTTGCCGCCTCGCCGCACAAGATCGCCTAGCCGCTCATAGTCCTAGCGGCCAGTAGCAGGATGATCCGATTCCGTCAATCCGGAGCAAGCACCACTGGGCTCCGTCAACCGCAATACCGCGGATCAGCAACCGGACCTCGGTGGAGAGCTCCTAAGCGCAGGAACTGGTATAAAACGCGGTATAATCGTCAGGGAGACAACCGGACGTCTCAGAGCAGATCCTCACCGAACGAAGGCTGACTACACTTTCCGAGAAGATCAGTTTTTTCATCGACATAGATGAAATTATCATCATTTCTGTTCGAGGGGTTGAGGATGAAGAGAAATGGTGAATGGAAAGCCACGCACCTCGCATACACACAATCACTCAACCACTCTTACACGACACCCTTGTGCTCGGCATGAAAAGCTTCATCGCACGTCGGGTGTTTAAGGCGATTGGGCGCCACCCCCAGGGGAAGAAGAAGAATCCACCTGGGGGGCGTCTCCAATGATAAAGGACGGAGGCGAGCGCTCAGAATCACCTCTGCCCACAGAGAAGGAAGTGTGGGCTTTAAAGATGTCGTGGGAGTGCCTGATTACCGCGCTGATCATGAGTTTCCGGAGACGGAGAGGAGATAGAGACGGAGACCGCATCCGGAGAAGAAAGGCAAGTTGGGGAGTGAGGAATGCCATGATGGCATCGACCTTTTGCCACGGGGCCAAAGTGGAGTCCCGTACCTTCTCCATAAGGGAGATGACATCCCTAAACTTTGCATCAGATTTCAATAATGAAAAACCAACCGGTTTACCCAGGGAGACCGTGTGGTCGTCCGTGGATAAGGTCCGGATTGGCTGGTCCCCAACAGATGACAGGGGTGGGATCTAAAGCCCCTTCGAGGATGAAGAGACCGTCACAATTAGAGGGATTTAGCGAAATGCCTAGGGGGAGGACAGTGACAGGACGGAATCCAGCATATTTTGAGCAACCGCAGGTGAGGAGGCAGCCAACCAAAATTCGTCGGCATACGCTCCTCCCTTAACCTCAATATCCGATCTAGACAGCGCGCCCCTGAGAACGGGGTCGACTGTCAGATTAAAGAGAGAGGGGCTCAAAGGGCAACCCTGCCGGACACCCCGAGAGGGAAAAACGGGGTCCGAGAGGCCCGCTTCAGTCACCAAGACAGTAGAACTGTCTGTGTAAAGAGGTCTGTGTAAAGAGGATGCTTTCGAGGACACAATGTCCTCGAAAGCATTCCCAGCTCCGCTTGCCTGAAGGGCAGCCAAGATAGCCGAGTGGGGAATCGAACCAAAGGCATTCGAGAAATCAAAAAAGAGGAGTGATACATTGCCCTTCTGGGACTTGGCATTATTAATGATGGTGTCGACCATCATTGTGTTCGAACACCCCATCGTGAGGGCGAAAACCTTTCTGGGCTGGGCAAAGGATGTTGTGTTGCTCCAGCCAATTAGAAAACCTACGAGCCCAAAGAGAAGCGTACAGCTTAGGGTCCGTATTAGAAAGGGCGATGGGCCGCCAATTAGAAGGGGTCTCAACATCGCCCTTATGTAAAAGAATAGTCTTGGATGATTTCCAGGACTTGGGGATTTTTCGAAATTTAAGGCAGGCATTGAAGATGGAAGCCAATAACCTGCCATGAGGATCGACCTTTTTCCATAGGTCATAGCCTATTCTTTCATCCCCAGGGGAAGTCCCCTGGGGATGAAAGAATAGGTCTTCCCCTGTCATCACCAGGGGAAGAGTTAGTGCAGGCCTGAAGCCGCTCTGCTACCTCCCTAGGGGAGAAGGGGTCCCATTGGACAGGAGGACGATCACAAGTCGGGTAAAAACCCTGGGGGAGTTCCAAGTCAGCCTGGGGCGAGAAGAGCGACCCGGCGACTGAGTTCGGGGCAATTTTGCACCGTGGGCCGTCCTGCTCAGTGATAAGCCGAAGAGCCCTACGGAGGTTTTTCTTATAGATAAAATTTGAGTTCGAGAGATTGACCGCGCGCTGTGTGCGTCTTTGGCTAGTCTGGGGATTGAATGGCAATGGGGATCGAATAAATTTTTCTTGGATGGCCACTATAGACTGGTCCATCAGGGTCTCCACTATGGCCCAAGCGTCCGGGGTGGGCGAAGCTTGAGCTGCTTCGATGATGGAAGATCGAAGCACTTCCAATAGGCCGAGAAGCTGCATACTTCGATCTTAGGCAAAAAACCGAGAAGCCTTACACTTTGATTTTAGCCAAGAGGCCGAAAAGCTTCATACTTCGATCTTCGAATTGTCCATCAGGGTCTTGTTGGGGAGCTGAAAGCGGGAAGAATCCCCGTATGGGTCATTTCGATCCATCTCTCCTCTTACGTTGGTCTTAAGGTTCATAAGTTCTTTTTCTGGTGGCAAATTACCTTCGGTTCCGACGTCCTGAACAGTCGTGACGCCCTCCATGTTGGGATTTTTTGTTTTTAAGGGCAGCCGAAGCCGCGCCTCTTGCTACCGCCGATGTCTTGTTCCGAGCTTCTCTAACGCCGCTCGGAAAATGTTTCTGGGTAATTTAGAGAAATGGAACTTATCACTTGCTGGTGTCTCCTTGGGGTACGGGTCTTTCTCCGGGTGCCGTCGGATGAAGGCTCCTCGTCATTTCCAGTTGTTTTCAATACAACAGTATATTTTACTAGTTTAACATATTTTTAAAAGTTTTCCTGTCATCGGTTGCCGTCGTCAGGCGTGTATCTATAGTCATTGCTGCAAATTGACGCAAAGCGATCATCCTCGTCGCAGTGGATCCCGAAAGTTGCTTGCGGTTTATTGAGCGCACAAATAGACACATTCGTTCGACACGATAGGATGCCAGATGTTTGTTGAGTTTCCGGGCCTGCTAGATAGCTCATCCCGAGTTGGGGAAGTGGCAGCGCTGGTCTTGTGTGCAGCAAACGGAAAGGGAAGGGGTGTGGGAAGAATCTCTACCCCAGACATGCTGTTCGGAGAGAAGGGATGGGGAGGGTTGTGGGAAGACGGGAGCGAAACAATGAAGAGGTTGCTGTATTATAAGGCTGGTTCTATTTTTGGGATTTGTTTGTATATGGCCGGTTGCGGAGGATGAGTGATAAGGTTACATAATGGGTGGATGGAGTTGTAGAATGTGAAATGGATGGTGGAAAATTCTGATGTGTAGGGGTGGGTTAAAAAGAACTTGCTGATGGTGTCTGGTTTGTATGAAGCGGGCAAAGTGGTCGTTTTTCAGGGCCTTTTCCACTCTTCGTCTTCCGGTTTCGTTACGTCTTTGTCAATTGGGGTCATGTTTAGGTAGGTCGTGGTATGCTCTGAAGGTGCTGACAATATTGCGGTCTTTTCATTGTCTAAGTATGTCTGAAGTATTAGTCCGCTCGTGGGGAAGAGGTTTCTGTTCGTGGGGAAAAGGAATGGGTTGAGAGGAGGTGGAAACACAATCGCTCGGACCACGTTTTTCCACATTTACACAGTGCTCAGCCAGGGCGTCATTGCACTTTAGGTGGGGTCGTTAATGACTGCGCTAATCATCTGCTTCCTCAGCTAGTCGAGGAAGTCAGAATTAACTAAATCTTTTAAGATCTTATCGTTCTCAGGGTATTACGCGCCTCTGGCGCCGATGACCAGTGGGAACACCTTGGAATCTGACACCCCCGAGCAGGCGAGAGTGGCCTGTTGCGAGGGGGAGTATTTACGAATTTTCTCCGCTCGAGCCGCCGCCTGCGCCCCTTTGCCACCTTCAAAGGGGATGGTGACGTCCACGATGCGGACGGACCTTGCGCTCTCGCTCCAGAGGACAAGATCAGGGCGATGACTGTCGTCCAAGATAGCCTCATCCTCGGAGAGAATGTGCCACTTATTGGCTGTAGCGGCGGACTTCAAAAGGCGGACATGTGATTGTGGCGAGCATTGATAGCGGGAAGACTACGCTTACAATGATTCACCACGTGAGCTTGGGTCTCCGGATAAACCACGTCAGAGTTGGGTTTGGTACAACCAAAACGGCAACCTTTTTCATCGACATTGGACACAAAGGCACGACCCGCTCTCAGCCCCCTAGTGAGGTTGAGGCGCGCCCTGTGCACCCAATAATAATCTGGGTAACGGAGATGGTTTCCCGTACGCAAAAAGTGACCGGAACGATTGCCTGCCCTTGCAAGCGCATGAGCGGCACGTCCTTGGTCTGGTTGATTTTTCCTCAGCTCCAGGTGAAGATCTTGCTGGAGTCTGCGGAGCTTCCGGAGAAGACAAAACCTTTGGGAGGGACTGATAGTGTTATGGGGGGAGGTGTTGTCAGCATCCGCGAATAGAGTGGGGAGCAGGCAGCCCTCAACTTGTCGAATGGCCCAACAAATGTTGAGCGCCTTAGAGGCGTGTCGGGCGCCGGACCAAATGGACTTGCGTCCTAAGCTATTGGAGGAAATGGAGCTGTTGAGATAGTCCTCAACAAGAGAGAGGGAGAACTCGTGAGAGGGGAAGCGAATGCTGACTGTGCTTGAGGTCGTCTGAAGCAAGGCGACGATCCGTCAAGTCTTTCGAAGTGAGGAGCTTAAAGGCGCCTTCGATAGAAGCGAAGAGGGCTAATCGTGAAAGACAGGCTGCCCCGCTCCACCACCCGACCATGAGACAGGTTTATTGCTGCCGTCACTCACCCCTAGGGAAGAGGTTGCGCCTTGGCTTTCGTCTTTGGTTGTGGTTTTCAGGTCCTCGTTCTGGTTTTCTTGTCCCACGTTGGTAGTTCTTTTTGAGGCTGTTGAGGTGCTGCCTTCTTCATTTCCCGCTGCCCTCTTCTTTTTCCTCTGCTTCATTGGTGGTGGTGGTGATTCTTCTTTCTCGTCGGATACGTGAGCCCAGTGGAGCTTTCGGGTGTTGTCCTCTGGAAGCGAGGTTTCATGCGCTCCCTCCATGGCACTGCTGCTCTGTCGCCTGACGGCCGCGTCATCCGGTTGCTCCTCCAGTGCCACTCTTCTGGTTGCAGTCCTGTTGATCGGGAAAACAACGGTGTTATGGAACAGAGTAAGTCTTTTTAGCAAAGATCGCACTTCAACACAAATACTCAAGCCAACTGCGCTCTCGCTCCAAGAGGCCGAAAATGTGTGAATGCTAACGAAACTGCGGACGACGCACTGTATAGGCTGGATGCGCTATGCCACCAGCGGGCCCATTTACTTTAAGTGCAAATAAAATTTCCTCTTCACTAGTGTTGTACTCTTAAGGTCGATGCTAGACTACACTATATTTAACACCAAAGAAAACTCATCTAGCGTCTCAAGGTATGCTGTATATACAATGGAACAGTAAATTTAAGTTTCACACATCCTTGTGGGCGGCCATCTTGTTCAGCAACATATCCGTTTAAGTGTTTAAAGTGAGGCTTTAAACCTAATTGCTGTGTCTCCACTCACGAATTCACGTGAGAAATAATTATTGAATATTCAATTGAACAGCTGTTGCACAATCAGCGATGATTAGTCAATCCTGAATATATCGCGCACTTAATGATAACGAAGCCAACTTGTAAACCTTTTTAAGAATGTCATCGAAGCAGGAAGTATGCAAAAGGTTTGAACTTGTGATCTCCCAGTGGTTAGAGAAGGGGGAGGATAGCAAAATGGGGGTCGTGATTCAGAAGACTGATTAATCGGGCCTTCTATTTCCTACGTACGATGACGCCGCGCCGGGCCGTGCTGCCCGAGGAGAGAGGGATTGCGCTGGTAGAACGAATCTGTGGATGTGAGGAATCTGAGTTTGACTTCCTGTGTATTTATAATGATATTGATATTGCACTTCCTTATTTCAAATTAATCTTATTACTAAATGAAATGAATGAGATGCTACTGATGAAACCAAGTGATGTGATAATGAACATGAGTTACCATTGGTGCGACATTTATTAATTGTCCAGACAAATTGTCTTAGTGTTTCTGACTATGCACCTTTACTTGAACTCGGTCTGGCTGAGTGGTACCTGGTTAACGGTGGCAGGAGTGATCTTGATCGTTGCCTCTGCGGGATGAAGCAGGAACGCAGGACCCGCACAGTTTCCCACTTCTAGGGCTCGGAAATAACCCCAATGCTGGTGAGAGACCTGGCCCAACCGCTGTGGTTAAGAGGCAACAGGAGTCCCGCACGGTCTTGCGCCACACAAGGTACCCTCAGATGTAGGAGGTGGTCGGGCGTCGTTCACGCCGAAGTGAAATTACCCTCAGCACTAATGACGGATACATCCGGCTGGGTCAACCGTGCCATGAGCGTTAAGCCGGATATTTCCGTCGCGACGTATCATTTGCTTTCTGAATTTATTCCTACGGAGCACTTGCAGATATTGGCATGGCACATCTACGGCTGTGTGAAGGTACTACCTAGCTGTAGTTTTTTTCTGGCCCTTGGTGGTCACTACTGGAGTGTTCCGGCAGATTTCGTCAGCGAGTCCCTGCATCGGGCGCGGCGGTGGCCGGCCGCCAGCCTGAATATCATAAAAACCACGTGTTTTGTTATTATCGTAGGATAGAATAAGTAGCGGGAGGAGAAAACAATAATATGGGATACATTTTGCCCAGAATTTTCATTACTGCTCAGAATGATTCTGTTCGCATAGCGCTCGCCCATTTTCCGCACGGGAGCCGTTGCAGATCTCTGGTAGCATGTTTTTGCCACTTTTAGTTCTATTAAATTGTTATGTTGCAAAATTATACTACTAGGGCGTTCCTAAAGCGCCAAACGGTGGTTATTGAGTATTTTTTCTATAAGAAGCAAAACCGTTGAAACTTAGCTGCATAAACCCCGTCGACGTCGATGCGCACCAACCACCGTTTGTTTTACATGGGCTTCTCCCTCTGACTTAACGACAGGCTTATAGCAGCTAAGTACGGTTTTAGATGAAGATTCGAACCGACCCAAGTTGTGTCTACACCCCGGCCAGGAATGTAAAAGGACAGCGATCGCAACTAAACCAACATATTGCATTCAAGAATGAAGAATCTTGCTTATATGGTTCGTGTAGGATGTCTACGTTTACTGAAGAACTAAAATTTACAAAGGATTGCAAAAGAAGCAAAATTGAGTTGACCAGAAATTAGCCCATCATATATGCTATACTGGTCATTAATGGGTTAAAGCTCTACTCGCGCCGCGCGCATTGCGAAGGGCGCGCGGCCGAAAAGAAAGCAGGCCACAGGCGACCCAAGCGGGCCCGGGGCCACAGCGCCAAGGGACGCGCTGCCCCTAAAGAAACGTAGCACTGAAAAGGTTAACAAACGTGACAGGGCTAATGTACACAAAAACCCTCTATAAACAATGAGAAATAATTAAATGAAAACTGCAACAAATTCCGGGGAAGACTGAAACTTTTACGAAAGAATCATTATAAAACCGTAAATTAATACTATAAATTCTCTAATATACAGTGGCTACTCGTGGATCTGATTGTAATACCATTTATGCTCAGTTACGAACTTTACCAAAAGGAAGACCTCAAAACATTTGTGACCTGTTGGCTTCAAATGAGCCTCACGTACAAGGCCTCCTCAGCCCTTGACCACTAATTAGACTACCGGTCCGTAAACTGACTCGTTGCAGAGGACGTGGCAACCTGTGGACGCGCACAAGGGTCGCGTCCACGGCCACGATAAATTGGTCGTTTAACTTAAAGGTGGCAACCTCCCTCCCTCTCTTATCGTCCGGGTTTAGGAAGATCAGTAAGTAGTCATGGACTGGCAAAGCAAAAACGATTACAGACGCCTCGGAGCACAAGTAGCGGTTCGCACCTAGAAGCCTCGAAACGCCAGAGAGTGCAGGGAGGGCGGCGCACGACCTGGCACAAGCTGCCTCACGATCGTCCCACTTCCTCCGCACAGGAGAAAACTGCGACGGAGCGATTATTTCCGTGTCCATAGTGCCCGCCTAAACCTACTGAGGGGAATGCACGCAGGCTTCCCCTGGTTTCAAGACCCCACAGCGTTGACTTACAGGAGCGTCCCAGGAAAGAGACCCCAAGCACACGCCCTCAACCACTGTCGCCAGAACTGGGGAGTCATTAAGAAACGGCATTACCCCATCGTCGATGCAGTCAAAGGGGCTGCCTGCGCTATGAGGTGGCAGGTCATCGCCGAAGATGAAGTATTAGGCAGCCAAGGCTGCGAACCTGACCTGGTTCTGGCCAATAGGCAAGGAACGTCATATAAGATCTTTTACGTCGCCGTCCCGTTTGAGGGCTGAAATGGGTGCCTCGCGAAGGCTCACCGGAAGAACCTCACAAAGTCTGCCCGGCTGGCGGCAGAGACCGGAGCCAGCCAGGGAGTAGTAACCTCCGTAGAGATCCTACCAATTGTCAAGGCACGTGGCGAATGGGACCCTGCAATGATAAATTATTGCACGACGTGTATTTAGTGCATGACTAGTATCTTCCGACGCTCCGGCGGAGAATGATCTCGCTTGCGATAAGGGGTCCCCAGGGCGTGTACAATTACCACCCCTGCTAAGCCGCTCCTAGTGAAGATCAGACACAGCTGTCCCAGCCCACCACGTCCTTTCTCAGGGCCACACTCCAACAGCCGGACCAACTGCCGTCAGCCCACCACCATAAACTCTGCTTAAAGTCGCCTCCTCCTCAGCCCGCCTCCACCGGACAGCCAGCCATTGTCCACCATTAGTCGACACCTACTCAGCCGCTATCTTCTTCACCATCGCTCTCCCCAGAGCAATCGGTCCTTGTCAGGGCCAGTGTGCATGTGAGTGATTGCGAGTGTGACTTCCCTCTCCTCCAATCCTCCCTGACCCGAACAGACAATGATGAAACATTCATCGCTGATGATGAAATCCTGAGTCTGTTCTTATCAGATTAATATCTGATACAGTCCCCATCAGGGGCTACAGTATATTAATCTGATTTTTGGAAACAGGAGAGGGCACGGCAGTTAACTGCAACCTCTTAACCTCATCGTTCCGGTATTGCAGCTTCCGCCGGAGTTGGCCCGCCTTCGTTTTATTAAAGCACAGTTGATAAAAACCTCCCGGTGGGATGATGATCGACGCCAAATTCTCCCTCTGCCGACCTTTAGACCGAAACATCATGGCTACCGACCAGTGCTGCCAACAGACAAACAAGTAGTTACACTCTTTACGAAAAAACTAGTAACTCACCCAAATTTGAATAATAACAACGTGCATTCTCCTGAAATGACGTCTTTTTTGACAGTTTGAAAGAAAATTTTCGACAGGTTTAAAAAAAATGAATGTGTAGGGGGCGCCTCATCTTCTAGTAATGGCTGAGTTCGAAATGATTTTTAAAAATTGAAAAATAAGAAAGCAAAAAGGACATGGTATAAATAATTTACTCCTCAAGTATGCTTCACAAAATATAGAAAACAGAACTTTAAAATTTTTTAACATTACCGGACCACCATGAAAATTTTTCATGAATGGTCAATTGCTATGATAAAGTCAATTTATAAAAAGGGAAATGGCTCCAATTGTGAGAACTACCGAAAATATTGCTTCTAAACGCAATATATAAAGTTTACACAAAAATAATAGCTCAAATATTAAAACCAATAATAGATGCGGTAATTCTAGAAGAACAAACAGGTACATCATGCACACACGTTTTCACAATTCAACAAATTCTTGAGAATCACAGAGGATATAGTGAAGAAACCCACGTACTTATTGATTATAAAAGGCCATTGAACAGGGTTGAACGGGAATCGCTTTGGAAAACAAAACTTTAACCCTCCAGCGGGCGCGCTGTCGTAAATTTTACAACAGCAGTATTCTTGAATTTGCTATCAACTCATTGTTGCCAAAGACTTCTACGTTCTTCATATTCCTCGCAGATATCTTTAATTATGCTTATCTTCAGCCATTGTTTAGTTTGCACGCGAGATTCAGTTTCTGTAACGCTTTGTTCGATGTAAGGTGTAGTGTCGTAAATTTTACGTTGCGCGCCTGCTGGTGTTATAATGTCAAATTTTGTGGAAAATGTCCAGGGAAAGTATTCATGTGACTGAAATTGAGTGTATTCTTCAAGAACTGTCGGATGACCAAGATGATCATGAATTGGATAGTGACCTGAGTGTTGAAAATACAAAACATCAGCATGACAGTGCATCGGAACAAGAGCTTTCATTTATTTTTCATTATTTATTTTCATTGTGTTGTGTCTATTCTATCCTTATGTGATATATAGAATATGACATAGAACATATGTGATATGTAGAATATATGTTCTATATCATTTAAAGATATTACACAGCGAGAAAAGATCGCGTAGTTCTACAATTCCTTGATTTTATTCTAGAGTCAACGAATGTAAAATTTATGACACGCGCCTGCTGGTGAGAAACTTTTGCGCGCGCCCGCTCGAGGGTTAAAGAGGAATTCCAACACATCAGGACTAAGAGAATGCTGCAGATTATCGCCAATCTTTTATAGTGTATTATATATATATATGTATATATAGTGCATATATGTATATATAGTGTCATAAGTTTATTTAAGCAAATAAAGGACGAAATATTATAATTATCACAAAAAAGTGTTTCTATGGTGGATGTACGCAGGTGGCACCGTGAAAACGTAAATAACGCACGTTCGTTCTGAGACAGGTGCGGGGGGCACAGTAGTTACTACAAAATACACCGTAGTTACCGCAAGAGCTTGGTTTAAGCACGTAGTATGACACCGCAAAACATGCAGATGTGAGTTTGTTTAAAAGCGGGGTCGGGGTGCACTATAGATACCACAAGATTGTAATTGGTTCAATAATAGGACAGGAAGGGTGACGTAAAGGATGTTTCGAAAAAGTTTGTTAAAACAATGGAGTAAATAAGGAGGTTTAAATGATTGACCTGGGAAAGATTAATTCCATTCGGTCTAGTGCCGTGGTGATGAACGGATCGCTGAGCGTTGTGAAGTTCGAGTGATACTTTTTTGAGACTTGTGATATTTCGTGTAAGTGAATGCTAGGAAGTGAAATTAAAATATTTTCGCGGTGGAGCTACAAGTGTGGACTTATAAAATTTTACCACTGTATTGTGGGTTACGAGGTTAGGTGAGAGGGATTTCATTCTGTTTTTGGGAAAGTATTTAGTTGGAAATAGGTGCCCACTTAAGGCACAAGACAAAGTGTGTAGGCAGTGTTTTTAATGTGATTAGAAGAAATTTCGGCTTGGTCTTGGATCCTCGTGGATTTCAGAATGAAGATTTGACTGCAGCGACAACAAGATCCTTTTTGGCGACGTCGAACGTGAAGCTTCGTGCGCGCGAAGAAGGAAGAACCGATGAAGGTACTATAACGCTGTTATTGCAATCACAAAAATCTGCTCATGGCATAATGCTAATTTGAAACAATCCATAATAAGTTAAATGATTGATCTTTCATGCCTAATAAGTTGTAATTCATAGTTGAAAGAAAGCTGATTCTCATTTGCTACTAAGTGCAATCCTAGAGAAGATGTTTCAGATTCCTCGCCACTTCGTATGAATGGCAGATTGCGTAATTGGTTGCAGAGTAAGAGGCAACAATTATTTTGTAAGAACCCAATCGGCCGAGCTTGCAGGATTTTTATTTATGAGAATTGATAATAAATAATCAGGGATTTCACTGTAACCATTTCCTGGTGCCCTATATATATTACACATATATTGTATATAATATTGCAACGAGTCGTGGATGGACTCTACACAAAATCAAGAATAAATATAAGGGACCGGGATACTTGTTCGGGAATGGGCTTCGTTTACAATCATGCATGCACCAGAAAAGGTGGTGGACAAATTTCCCTTTTTATTATACCCATAGTTGTTTTACAATTAGGTGGCTTTTAATATTCCTTATCCTATGCTTAGCTTCATTAGAAAACAATAAAAGAAACCTCGATATAGTTGTTTTACAGTTAAGTCGCTTTTAATATTCCTTATCCTATGCTTAGATTCATTAGAACACAATAAAAGAAACCTCGATCTAAAATTAACATTATTCAAGGGCAAACTGCCTTTCCCTAGCTACCCTTCCCACCCTTCTACCTGCGCCGCTCCAACCTGAGAAACGTATTCCTCCACTGCTCTTCCGCTGGCAAGCCGGCACCGGGTGCCGCGCTGATGTGTTCGGGCCTCTTCGTCTCGCCGGGAGGGCCGACGAAAGGGGAGGGAGGTCCGGCCACGCCGCCTCGGTTGCTCGCCTCGTCCGCCAGCTGTCCACGCGCCGTTCGCCGGCAGGCCCTTCGGGAAGACTCGTCAGCTTCGGCCGCGTTCGGGAGACCGGAGCCCCTCCGCCACCGCTCTCACCCCCACTCCCGGTCGTTGTCGTGCTAGCAACGTTGCTGCAACGTTACTACAGTGTTCGCCCGCAAATTTCAACTCCAGCAATTATTCTAGTCTATGGCTCACCGGATTCACTATTATTCAGCTTGACCACGGATGGATTATTCCACTTTCTCTCCCACTTCCATTACTTTATCACGATCTTCTGGTCGACGTGTCTTGCTTCACTTCTCGAGTCACACTTCCGCATCCGTTACTTACTTTATGTAGTCAAAACTTTCCTAATTCTGCGGCACCACGCCTGCGTGCATTACTCTCACCATCGACAGTCTGAGTCACTTCATCCGTCTTCATCCGAGGAACTTGTCGTCACCCTTCGCGCGTTTGTACTCCAGAAACTTTTCTCCACTACCGTGCACATCCGCACCCTAGAACGTTCTCTCTCTTACTGCCTGCGCCTTGCCGCCCTCGGCCCCTCGCGCCGAACCGACTCCGACTCCGGTTCTCTCCCTTACACGACTCCGAGGCGCGCCGGCTGCTGCCGCGTAGTTTGAATTCATAGTCTATCGGAACGCATTGTTATCACCTCCGTGATAACAATTCGTTTCAATATATATTATGTATATTGTCGCGCACTTGCTTTCCCCGGCCGATCTGGATCGGCCTGGCCGATCTGAATCGATCTGGATCTGGTCAGCTCAGTCGTTTTTTTAGCTGATCCTTAGAAAACGAAATAATGGAAGGAAGTTGCAGGTTCAATTTCATACAATTGAATTAGCATGCTTCACTTGTAAACACTGAATTTATTCCTGTCAGGGAAGTTACAAAAATTTAGGATAGGAAAGAATCATGCCCTGCCTGATGAGCTCTTATTAATTGAACTTTTTGTTAAGATTTCCAAAAGAAGAACAAAATGAATCATTAAAATAAATCCTTGAAAATACCACAAAATTGGCGTCATCAATATGACGTTATTTGCCAAAGCGCGGCAACTCTCGTCTGAGGCCTCTTTAATGACAAGGAAGATCACGTCGTGCGTGAAAAGCAGACTGAAGTAACCCGTAAGCGCGGGTTTTGCCTGGGCGGTAGACTTGAGAGCAGTTGGCGGGGCTGAGAGGCTGCTGGCTGGCTGCGAGGACCTGGCAGGCGAGGGCGCCGCGGCGGCGGGGTGGTCGGCAACGGGCCGGGCGGCCTGGTGCGCTGACGGGGGCGGCCCTCAGGTCACCCGGCGGTCGCGGCGTCCAATCGAGACTTTCTGGCCGCGCTCGTGAGGTGGGCATTCGCTGGTCGAGGCAGTCGCGGATGATTTCAATTACAGCCCACCCTTTGCGGCCATATCCCGCGAAGAATTTCAACGTTCGTGAAATTTTGGTGGCGCAGCCATCAATCGTCTGGCTCAGAATGATCGAATGCGAACGTCTCTCGATCAGATCAAGCAACAGAATGTCCCTTCAGAGTGAGACTCGGTGATCGAAGTGAAGTTCTCGCTCACGCGCGCTTCTCGTACTACACTCCCCCCCGGTGTCCCTTCCCCACAGCCCTTCTTGGTTTCGAATACCCCATCCTCGGGCAGTCATCTTTCTTGACCGAAACGAGGGGCGTCTTACTTTTCCCCCGCCAATCAGCTCCGGCGATCTCCTGGAATTTTCCACCGGTCTTTGAAGCGCAGCTGCGCGCAATGGTGGCTAGCGATGCCTGCGGGCGTGGATTCCAATAGAGTTCATTTATCTGGCGGTTGCTTCCCTGCTCGCGTCCTGCGTGGACTTCTTTTCCTTCCGAGGACAAATCACCTCGGGGGAAGGAGGGGAACCCGGAGGGGGGTCCAAAACAAACCCCTTCTTAGAGGAGGGTTCCCTCCGAAGCGACGCCCGTCTGCGAGGCTGTTTTTCATAAAATTTTACGAAAGTGTGTCACGAGGCTTCCCGAGCGGCCTGGCGGGTAGGTTTACGACAACTCGAATTCTTTCCTCTGAATATTATTTTATAAATAAATATTAACAATGTACCGCCACAATATATTGACGAAATTGCTAGAGAATGGATATGAAAATTGGCATTTTATACATATGACTTACATTCATCATTTTATAATGACAACTCTCTTTGCAGATCAAGCTATTTTAAGTAACAATGAAGACATTCTACAAAATGCAATTTTTGATCTCCACAAAATACTCCTAAAATAGAACATGGAAATATTAAACGAAAAAACAAAGTAAAGGGAATCAAAGGATAGGAAATGATTCGCTAAAAATTAATTATTGAAAACTGCTTTATAGAGAAAGTGACAAATTTTGAATATCTCGGATATAATGTTATGGGCCTTAAACGAATGATATGCAAAAGAAAATAGTAAGAAAGAGGTACATTAACCCTTTCACACCCGACTTTTTTTATATGAGAAAATTATTTAACACTTTTTTGGGCCATTTGTGGCTCATTTAACATAGTCATATCAATATTTTAGTTTTTGGACTTTTACTTTTCTAAAAAAAGTTATGGCTACAACTGTGTAGATTGTGTCTCAAACGTTGCGATACATGCAACAGCATCATTGACGGAGGTATATGCGGTTAGTGAAATAAATATTGAAGATAGATTTTTCTAATTATTTTTTATTAAAAGAAATTATATAAAGAACTGAAAATCTACATTTTTTAAGATGAAATTCCCTGAAACAATTTTTGTTTTTTGTCAGGCAGAGATGAAGTTTGCATTTTTCACAGATAATTCTTGATCTTCCAATGCAACCTTGAAACTTACATCTCAAGGGAACTGACCCATTATCGTGAAGAGGAAAGTGACCAAAACAATCAAATCTTATTTCTTCTGCTGGCTTTCTTTCTTTCATTTTTTTCCGACTTTGCGGAGATGGAGTTGGAGCAGATACGTGCCTGCCTCGTTTCTCTAATTTTTTTTCCATACAAGATGAGACCTTCCGTCACTCTCATTCGAAATTCAAGGTCTAGTATTTTACTTTTAGGTATTTTTAGTTTCTCCGCGTCTTTCCTGTATTCTAATCTACTCTGTGTAATTGCAAAATCAATTCCATGAAAAATCATTCTTAGTGTCCATTTTTTCGATTTAATGAAAGTACTGTAGTAGCTAATTATGTGATCAAATAAATCAACCCCTCCCATTGACTGATTGTACATCTTTAAAATTTCTGGTCTTTGCACTGTTACATATTTATTTTCGTTCTTGCTCCAACGGTTCAAATAATCAACTGTTCCTTCTACAAAATTTGAATGAGGCTGTTATCCACCCATTTCACTAATGCAACATCATCAGTGCTACATATATCTTCTGAATAATCCCTTGGTTTTTTCATCGCTTCCTTATGTGGAATTAATGGTAGTTTACCAAATCTGCATACTCTAACAGTACCTGCAAATGCTATTTCTTTTTGTTTTAGAGCCTGAAATAGTTTATAAGATAAAAATTAATTGTCAAAAAATAATTTGTGACCCTTTGTATGATTTAACCTTTCTGCGAGTTGCAAAACTACTGTTGGACCTTGACCAAATACATGTAAAAATTGCTATGGAATTCCGTAGAGTTCCCTTGATACAAAATGAAGTCATATGCCTTCCCGCTTTTCCCACAAAGCATGAACATCTTGATTCCTTAAGGCGTAAGATTCCCTTTTACGTATTGCTTGATACTTAGTCGACCCGTGAAAGGAATCATTGACTCATCAACTGCTAAATATTCTTCAGCATCCAATTCTAAACACCGTTTGCGTATAGCTTCATAAATGGTTCTAACTTTCACAAATTTATCTTTATCTTTGGAGATTTTTAAATTATCAACAAAATGAAGATTAGTTCTTAATTAAAAAATCTATCTCTTGACATGTTTTCAAGAAACATTTGTATTTTGAAAGTAGTATTCCAGGACATCCGAACTCTAGGAAGTTTCATCGTTCCTATTGCAATGTGAAGAGCTAACAAAATTTCAATTTCCTCTATAGATGTCTGGCTGAAATTAATTCCCTTTTGCAAAGCGTAAATATTTGTTTTTTCTGCTGTGACAAGTCAAGTAATTAGAAATATTTTTTTGAAATAAACAAGTTGGTACTAAATTTCAACATCACCCATGTCTTGCGATTCCCATGAACCAAACGTAACAGAAATTGGTTGATTATTCCAGTGTGTCAATCTGTCAGTGTATATATTGCATTGTCTGATAGGTGAGAATCATCTGGACTTCCGCCTTCAATTTCATCAGTATCCTCATGTAATTCCCCAAAAAAAGTCAAATCTTCATTACCTTTTTTATTTCAATAGCGCCAACTCTAGGTGGACGACTAGCAATAGAAAAAACAGTAGCAGCAGAGGCAACGTTATCACAATCATCGGAAGACATCTAATCAGAAACATCTCTATTCATAAGAAGTTCCAAAATTTTTGAACTATCTTTTTCTGTATGAAACGTCTCCTTATCACACATTTTAGTGCAAAAGTCGAAAGTCTGAAATGATTCAATATTTAAATAATAAAAAACGCAAAACGCTACACATTAAATTACCAGAAGCAATTATATTTGAGTTACAATGAAACTAATACAAATATAAAACTTACTTGTTTTGAGACGTGGTAGATACAGTTGTGTCCATCAAATTTCGAAACAATTAGCACATGTACTGAACTGTGTTTCTCGACATATTTTATTCAGATAGTTCGCAGACTTCCTATTAATCGTATCTATAATCTCACAATTCACAGATAAGAAATTACATGGAAAAATATCAATATTTCGATCAATGTGTTGCCTGTACGAGACTACGTGCGCAACCAACAATGAAACGTATATATAACAAGCAACAATGCCTAAGAAGGCAGTTTTAATAATAAATATCACAAAACAAACGATCTGAACAAAACCAGGTGTCAACATTGTTGTTACGAAATTAAGTCTCCGAAATTACGAATTGCTACGAATTAAAGAAAATCATGTACCCAATTGTAGCCACCAGGTCTGAAAGGGTTAATGGTCTTCTCAAAATAATTTCTGAAAGTAACTAAATTCAAATACCGTCCTTAAATTTTATAGGACAGGGTCATTTTCTATTCTGCTGTCTAGATTCGAAAATTGGGTAGTATTACTATTAGATAAAAGAAGACTAGGAGCCTGTGAAATGAAATTCCTAAGGTGGGTGACAGGATATTCAAAATTAGTCTATATGGAAAAAAACAGTACAAAAGAATAACTTTATTTATATGCTATCAATAAAAAAAAGCATATAGAGAAAAATGGCTCCTGCATGTAAAGAGAATGAATACCTCAAGAGTTCCGCGAAAAATGTTGAATTATATCCCACAAGGAGAAAGATGTTGGTCGACCACCAAAGACATGGAAAGATTAATGGGTGCAACAGGCATTATTGCTTAAGCATGAAGTAGATGATTCAATAACAATGTCAAGAATGATATAATAGAATATGCACTTATTACATAACTCAAAGAAATAACCGACTCTTTATCAAAACGAGTACTGCAATTCCACTTCCATTCTTCTATTGAATTACTTTTTGAAAAAAAAACAGTTTTAACATATTAAGACTAATATTTTGTACAATAGTTTATAACAACGAACTAGTTCGATTCAAAATAATCATTAATGTTAATAGTTTCTGGTAGGGGTTACGTGAGAGAATTTTGACCCCAGGTTTTTATGTTTGGGTTTTATATATAATTTTGTTTGAGAATGCAAATTCTCGTGATTCTCAGAATATTATCAATAATGTTCAATCTGCAAATTACTTTATTCATTGTATGAATGCGATCTATGCCAATTGTGAGAATTTTTTAATCTCGCAGATTTCTCTGGCACACTGAGCTAATGCATCAGTAGGTTGGGCTTTTTAACATACTGCAGTTGTTTCGAACTCTTCGTCATTGTTCCAGTATCTACAAAAGGAAACTTTTCTTCCCTAGCAGAAATAAAATGGACGGGTGGAGATGTTTTCCCACTCATGTTGCCTGAAGCACCAGCGACCGCCACTGACAAGGTTTTCGTTCCCGGCGGTCGCCGTCGTGCCTCCCTCCCCCTTTTGCTCGGGTTCCTCCAAGCGCTTTCTCTTAAACGGCCCCGCGGCTCCGACGTCATTCCTTGTCCAGTTGGCAATCGCTGATCTAGAGGGTCTGATTATCACTTTGGAAGTGGGTCAGAGAGGGCGTGGCAAGTGTCACGGTTCAGCCGGATTCTTTTTACCAAATATTTACTGTTAATAAAGCCAGTAAATACTAGTGCTCATTTGGAAAGAATGCTGATTGATCCTTAGGACCGCCCTTAACAGGCTATTGTAATTTAATAGTTACAATACATTTCACTTCTAAGTTACTTTGTACCACTCAAACGTAAACATGCCCAGATTAGCAATGAACATAATAGTGAATCGAGAAATGAAACACATTTCATTGCACAAAAAGTGCAATGGTTAGGCGTTTCTAAATCAAAACTACAGAGATAACAGTAAGATGCATGTGGGGAACGTCACGGCCTAAGTACCCCGTGTGCAGGCACCGAAACGACGGCGGGGAGGCAAGGCGGGGCAACGTAGTGGGGAGGGGGGGCGGCTAGCCGCGAGGCGAGGAAACAGGTGAGGAGCGAGCGTAGTTGTGAAGTGAGACTTGACGACGCGCACGGCAGCCGAAGCGCAGCCCGCGCCCGCCTAGCAGCCGCACACCCGGGGCGAGGCGATGCCACGCCTGCCGCTGCTCATATATATTGTAACCGCGCTTTACCTGCTTCCGTGGTCGGTCAGGTATAGAAAGCTACACATCTAAATCTTTATCGGTGATAAGGGGAACAAGGTTGGCTCCTGCAGAACAATCCATCTCATTCACAACCTTCCTCACGCCATCCTTGACTTCGCCCTCCGCTCATCTAATATGAATAAATAAGCACCCTCATCCGAAAGCAGAAATTCCCTCAGACCATCTACCGGTTCTATTTGCCACAGACACCACATCCTGCAACATTAACATGCCCTCTCGAAATATCTGCTAACTGGCCAAAATTCAAACACATGTTTCCAAAAAAATTCAAACCACCAAACGCACTCCAAAATTTTTACATCGCCCTTGTCACACATCTGTCCCTCCAAATTAACGGTTCCCTACGTAAAACCTCCACCTTCACAGACGAAAGACAAACGCAACTTCCAGACAAAATGCTAACACAATTACGTTACAAACGAAAGACGAAAAAGACTACAGAATACGTCGACACAATGACAATGACTTACATTACAAACGAACAATACACAACGCATTGCAACACTACGACCATTTGGGGCACAGTGAAGATACAGTTCTGGGGCGGCCGTCTGAATTTTGAATCCATTATCAAGTTAATTTCACTTTTAAAGCAAGGCATAGTAGTCTCACGGGTCCAGATAGTTAAACATATTGAAAGGAAAACGATGAAAATCAAATAATAAAATGTTAACATACATTCTCACCATTACTCCTTAAGTAGTAGAGAGAAAGCATTGAAATGTTGAAGCAAAAAGTGGCGCTTATTCTTAAAAAAACTCGCATTGTGAAACTTTGATATAGAAAAGTGGATAATTATTCCTCCTATACAAACGTAGTAAATTACAACCTCATTGTCGGAGCCTATCAGTCACCCGTAACCGCGTTCGAATGCTCGCGCTGAGAGAGCAGCTGGTGTGGAGGTTCCGACAACCGCCGATGGGTGCGCTGCAGTCGCGCGAGCGATCGGAGTGACGTCGCCAGACGCGCTCCTGCACGCTTTCTCACTCTTTCCTCCGAAGTGGAAGCGAGAGCAGCGGGTGGTTGCTCTCCCAGGGGAATGTTGCGTAATTTTCAAGCACTCGGTGCATTGCTGAATAGACAGAGCGGGATGGTGCCGTGTTGGTGTCCTGTGTGCTGAGGGTCGGACGTTCCAGTCGAATCGTCGAGGGAACGCAGAATCTTCCTCCACCGCTGGGGCCGCCCAGATTCCTGCACGTGTGAAAGAGCAGAACTTGGCGATACAAAGGAGGAAGATGGCAAGCAGCCGAAGCAGCCGTTATGTCAAGGTAAGATCATCAAGATTTGGATCAATGGTAGACATTTGGATAATGGAGAGTTTATAAGTTATATCTATGTGACCGTATTGTTAAAAAACGGCTAGGATTATATATAATTGTGCATATTTGAAGTCGCTCGATCTGCAGCTTACGGTACCTCGCTGCTGCCGGTCGTTCTTTCACGGCCTGCATTTGTTCGTATCGTTCACTTTAGATTCTCGACTCGTGAACGATAGATTAGTCATTTATGCGGTACATTTAAACAACAGTTTTCCGTTAAATTCGTTTCTCACGAAAGAAATGTAATTTTATCACGGACACGGCTCCTTCTAAAATAAATTCTCTTAAAATAGGTACTATTCCCTTTAGAAGAAATTCTATTGATGGTGAGTGTCCCGTTTAAAAGAGTTTTCGTAAAAATGACGGAACATAAAAGAACATAAATTTACTATTCCGGTAAAAGTAAATTTGCTAACCGGCGTTTCGCGCATCTTCGCTGTTTGCCACTGCGCAGTTGGAATATTAGAATCTTTCTTGAAAGTGATTTCTTATAAAAGTGAATTGGTAATTATGCGGTGGATAGACTCAAGGTGGTTTATAGTGATCGCCAGGGTCGAAGGCCCGAGCCTCGCCGTAACTTGGATCCGCGTGAGCAAAGCGAGAAAACTTGCCTTTAAAAGAAATTTGACATAATGCGGCGGGCGTCTGAAAACTTTGCTTCTCTAAGGATGCACCGTTCACGCTACTTTAACCCATACGCGAGTTCAAATGAGTGGTAGAAAGCCGCATTGAAAAGAATGTAAGCGATTGCCCTCTCGTGAACGATAACGATCCTCCGCACCGACTCACGTCATGGCGTTGTAATCGAGGATGCGCAGTGCTCGGGGTACCGTTGAAGTCATATCTAGACGCTAAATTCTTTTAATTTTTTATTATTTATTAACTCATCAAAAAAAGTAAATGTGAATCACCTAATTATTCGAAATTGTGAAAGAACATTTTCTATGTTCAAAGAAGAATGCATATCTTGGAGCTTGATACTTTTGGAATAGCCCGACCAACCGGAGAATGAAGAATGCGATTACGGCACGTTGTGGAACTAACAGTGTAAACACGGGTCTGTGCTGTCAGTTTCGCTAACAAAAGTCGCCAGGAGCGTGAATCGGGTTCAGAGACTGCTACTATGGAATCACCATGGCCTCCTTCATAGAGGTTTTGAATCAACTGATAAAATATAAAAGATTTTTACTGACTTTTATTTTTGTCAATTTAATTTACTTTTTTACTTTTCATTATTCTAGTACAAGAATTTAATAAATGTTCTATTTGTATTGAATTTTTAATACTTATTCATTGAATTCAAACATTTTTTATTCTTCTTCTCTCAACATTTTGTTCCATACTGAGATATCTTCATAAACTGTGGTAATTTCTAAGTAATTTGCTTAATTATTTAATCTCACCCCCATGTTGGGCTGTCAATGACATTTCCCCCCCAGTAATATCTTATTAATTTATGTAGCCTTAATTGGAAACGTGGACGTGGTACATGTGGGTGGCTAGCTTGCACCACGTGCACTGGATGCTCCAGAAAAATAAGAATACTTTCTGCATTTGTCGTGGGCTGAAAACACCGCTCTACGAGGACTCTGTCGATGGATCCTATACTTACGCTTTGGTTATCAATAATACAAGGGAATAATTTTGAGAATACCTAATTTCTATTTAATGAAACGAAAATTTATATATGCACGTGACTACATGACGTGTCGTACGTCTCTTTATTATTAGAAATATTTTATTAATCTCTTATGACCTTTTATGCATTATCATATTATCTAAATTTGACAGTTAATTTCCCTAATGATGGCCATCAACTATTTGTTACATTTTTAATTTTAATTATTACGTTAACCTAAATTTTAATTATTCTTGAGCCTAGGACATCAAAATTTAGCTGGTTTTCTTTCTGGAATTCGGGATTTCGCGGAAATACTTCCTTGTCCATTCAGCGTCAGCACACTTGGCAGTTGAATACCAGTTCAGCTTCACAGCACCATATTTTCTTCTGGATTCCGATGTCCGCTTCAATCCACACTTTGTTAATTAGCTGGCCTCAGAAAACTGCCTACGATCCCGATATTACTAAAAGTCCTGATGTTACTAAAATTTAATTATATAATTCTTACATCGAGTTCCAATCTCAAATTAATCATCAAAGATGACGATTACAGTTCGTACATTTCGATTCTATCACGCGACAATCTCAAGAAACTATAAATTCAGAGTACACACTCCTACATCCTATCGCTACCAGATCCTGACACGAAGTGTTGTAAAATTCCAAAATGTTCTACCTTGTTCTTTTTTCAATGTCTCTTGTTTCTATTCTTGTCACGTAGTCCTCGTGTTTTTAATCCCTATGTTATTGCTGTTATCAATAAATGATTGATCTTTTCTGGTTAACAATGTTCCTATTTCTTTGTTATTTTTCGTGATAATTTATGAATAAAACTATTTTCCCCCATTCTTCAATTAAATGTATATCTTTTTCTCATATTTCTACGTATTATTTTTCACTCCAAATTACGTACTGAAGTGCACGAAAATTTGAGGGCTTTTCCGATGCACTTCAATAGGCTTTAGGCGATGGTAGATAAGCAATGGATATGTTTCGGTTTGTTAGGTATGCAATAAAGTACCAAAACATTACTGTCATATGTATCTACAATGTTCTTCATTAAGGTGGTAGTTACTTCTTACATAAAATAATTTTATTTGGTACAAATTATGAGAATCTTCTTAACCCTTTCACTGCTACGCGTTAGGAGCGCCGGCCGCCGCGCTGTGCTGAGCCATCCGGCGGCCGCCGCACGCCCTGTGCTGAATACTTTTTGGAGCGGTCTTCTCTTCCGCGCGCTCTCAGTTAGCAAAACAACGCACACTTTCCTTCCTTCAGGATGATCCGGGATTTGGACCGCCACTGGCGAAGTGAAAAATATTGTTTTTGTGTTTTTATTTATTTTTAATTTTGTTGTTTATTTTTAGTTACCTGTTATTTTTCTTTTAACTATTGTTTCCTTCTATGAGTAATTTTCTGTGTGAAAAATTCTGAAGCAGGTGGTTATACAGAGTCCTACATCACATTCGGCGCACATGATGCGACTGTCACGCCTTTGTGTCCTGGCCGCGCATACAATACAGCGTCGCCATGGATGTTTTGCCGTCTGGCTGGTAACTGGAACGTCGACAGGAAACGACCTATTAGGCGGAGCGGTCTATCTTCCGCGAAAATTCTGCCACCTCCTGACCGTTTTTTCTTGGTTGCATACTTCGCGAAAATTTCTCGAATTAACTGTATGTAAACCTTTGCCATTGGCATTTTTTCCAGTTTTGCGTTTGTGGAAGATATGGGCTTTCAGTACAGCCATACCTAATAATGAAAAATTTTTCCAAGAAATCTTACCAAAAACCAATGCCAAACAACGTCGTCAGTCGTTCAAATGGCATGCCGATATATTTTTTTGGAGGCAAAGGAATTGATTAAAACCAAATTGACTTGCAAAATGTATTCATTAGAAACGGTGTCGGGTAGCGCAATTCCGCTAATTACATTTCTGTCTGAATCAATGTGCTACAAAATGGTTGCACTCTTCAATTTTTGAAATTTTAATTTTTTCGCAATTTTCAGTTTTTTATGAAGTACTGCACTAATCTGAAGATTAATGATGCTTTTTTGAGTTGGCACGCAACAGTTTACTTCTTGAACATGTAGATGAATTTTCGCAAACATTTTTCACAGTGCACTGAATATTACTCCATATAATTTATGGCAACTCTGGAAACCATTTTCAGAAATAATAAATTAATAATGAAAACTGAGTTGATTTTGTATGAAAAGTTTTTATATCTATAGCTAGAACAACAGATTCTGTACATTCCATTGCAGATTATTTGCAACATGGAGAATGTAGTGGAGGAGGACAACAAGGAGTGGACAAGGAGAAATGAGATTGTCGGGTTGGGCAAGGGCGAGGGGAGCGAGGTCAGGCGAGGTAGGGCAGTGTGAGGACAGAGAACAACTGAGCCAGTGGACAAGGGAAAGTGGAAAAGTACAGTATGATACTCGATGTAATAGGTTTTAATACACTCGTGTGAAGTTTTCGATACCCGCTCGTTCCTCGCTCACATCGTAATATTACACTCATGTATTATTACCCATCAATACATCATTGTTTCATAATGTACTATTTTAAAGTCCTAGATCGTTTCGTTTAGGTATTATTTTAACAATATAGATCCAAACCTCCTGACGTGCGTTGCAGGTTGCAGTTTACATGAATATTTATGTAGGCCACAATACAAAGAGTTCCAAGGGAGTGGAGTTCAGGGTAAGAATCGACACATGTAAGATGCAGTAAACAACTGTAATATAAATAATACGTACAGATTAGCGAAATCCAGAAATATAATGTGAACAAGTAGGCTTAAAACTAAAGATTAAAACTAACCTGAATCAATACAATTGCCGATGGCTAGCCTTTGTATACATCAATACAATAACATCGATGCTCACAGCTCGGAGTCATGTTACCAACTGACTCTCACGCGCATGTCGCCAAGCGACGTTGCCAAGCTTGATTACACGCAAGCTTACATTTAGATGCGTTTTTTAAAACAAATCCTTCATATTTTTAAAGTCAAAGTGCAATTCGTCACGTCTCCGTGAACTTTTCTTTAGAGACTTCATTTATAAAGATTGGTTGCGTGTGAGAGCCGCAAAAGAAAGGTATACTACTGAAATAATAGTAATAGTAATATTCTCTATAGTCGGGCACGGACTTGCTCTGGGCCACATCAAATACATATGTGGAGAAAATATAATAAAAATATTGAGCTATTTTCGGGAGGAAATTGTTTTAAAAGTTTAAGTTTTTAATTTAAAGTTGTCGGTTTTTCATTTAAAAATTCGTAAAAACTACTCGTATTTTCGAAAAAATTTATCTGAACTTTCTTCAAGATCTCTTTAAAGAACAAATTTCACGTAGAAAATAAATATTTATCTTCAATGTTGTAGTTATAGGAAGAAAACGAAAAAATGGGAATTTTGCAATTTTGGAGAAATCGGGGATTTCAACGAAAATTAGATATGCACCATTCCTTTACGCTACTAGAGGACAGCGGGTCGGGCAAGGGTGTTGGGTTGGGCAAGGGCGAGGCGAGCGAGGTCAGGCGAGGCAGGGCGAGAACAGCTGAGCGAGTGGACAAGGAGAAATGAGATTGTCGGGTTGGAGCAGGGGCGGCCAGCTTAGGGCAGGGCGGAGAGATTCAGACTTCTTGAGAAATTCTAGTTTACGTATAATTAAAAACGAGATCACTGAAAATAACGAAAAATATACTCTTGTTTTTAAATTAATTTTGCTACATTATCTCGTATTATAACACTTCTCAACATATCCGTCCAAGCGAAATCAGCAGTTTTACTTCTTTACCACCCTTTTTCACCATTCTGTCCGAAATTGAGAATTTCATTTGTAGCAAGTAAACACGAGAATAGATAAAAAATGAAATTGAAAAAAGAACATCTAGAATAACACGGGTTTGCTCTTTTTACAAATTTGGTTACTCTTTGGCTACAAATGCAAACTAATGCGAATAATATTAAGCGAAATTTACTTTATTCGTGCAAACGATTACGGAAACCTATGCGCGCTTTTTTTAAGAATTCCTTTTTCTTGAGAATTTTTTCAAAACGTTATGGTTTCACTGAATATCGTGTCTGCTTCCATGGCCAAAAGTAATAAGCACTCTTGGCGGTGCCATTTTCAATATCATTTTCGATAGTAAAAATATGTTTATGCGTCCGACAAGCTAGTTTTTGTATTTGGTGTTTTGCGTATGTGGGGCCTAATAATTGATATCTTCTCATTTGAAGTGTCTCGAAACACTAAATGTATTGTTTTTTTCTCTCTGCTCGTATAATAATTCAGCAACTTCATAAAGCAGGCGTAGCGGAAGCGGCAAAGGCATGTTTTGCGAAATTACTGACAGAGGTTCGAATGTCACGCAGGCAGAATTTCTTTCTTTGAAGTTTATCCTAGAAAAGAGCAGAGTGGTTTATGTGGTTTCTTTCAAAATTCTATTACAATTACGAAAAAATTCAGTACTCTGTTTTGTGCACTATTAACACGAGGGTCATGTTGTTTGGTGTGTTAGTATTTTAGGAGAAAGTTTATAAAGTCATTTACACGAGTGCTACGTATTGAAAAGGAAGACAATTTTCAGTCAAGTCAGAGCCCAGAGATCTATTTAGTTCAGTGACAGCGCAGGGAAGCTGATGAGTCGCGGGACGTCGATAGGGACAGAACGTTTGAAGGTTTGGTCACGTGAATGCCCGGAAAGAAATGCCAGAACATTCTGTGCCATGTCACTTCAGAATGGAGAAGGTTAATTCAGAAACTAATTGTGTGAAAACAGCGCATATTTTCTCACATAATTTGTAATGTAGATTTTTAATATGCTACTTACTCGAACCCGCATATGTATATCCAACCTGAAAAATGTTTGTGAAAGGATTCGAACACGCCAACCTTTTTTAGCAAACACTGATCGTAACTGTTACTCCAAACTAAAGATTGGGTAAACTACGCTTCTGTTTTCAACGCAATATTGATCTTGTGGAATTTTCAAAATGCAGTAGGTTTAATGAAATTTGGACGACTATTAATTTCAATATTTGTGTGATTACTGAAATTAAATGTTAGTGAAGTTTGTTGTTAATCCACCGGTTGTTTTGTATATATTATTAAATTTGTGTGTGGATGTTAATAAATGGCAGGTGGAGAGACGTCTTTGACAGGCTTTCAGGGTCTCGCAAACCCCAAAACAATTTCTTTGATAAAATCTTGACTTCTATTTTTGCATCCTAACGTAATTTTCCATAGATAGCAATGAAGAGAAAATAAAAGAAGTTAACTCTTTCAGTAACGGAAACAAGACTCTTCGTTCGAGCCGTAGTATATACAATAATCTGAAGAATTATTCTATTTGAACCGTTGTCGGTCCAAATGATAATTAATGTTATAATATACACTTTAAGAGAAGATAAGTCTGCTTATTTCTGATGCGATAGGAATGCTGAAATCAAAGCAACACTATTCAATGACTTCAGAAAGAAATTCCACCTCGTAAATATACGATAAAAATGAAGATGTGTGTTTACAAAGCAGCAATGCAGTTACACTCTAAATTTACGATTGTTAGAATTATTGAGATATTAATGTCAATTACGAAATGGGTATTTCTATCTCGTCGTTCACAGGTAGTCGTCGCGAGCGGAAGTCCTTTGGAGGAGCTCCGCGAAGTGAAAGGCAATGGGCGTGGACCTCGCTGTGTACCGTGCGCGCGTTGGGGCATGGGCTGCACGTACCCGGCCCGGTCGGGCGGCTTCGACGCCAGTGGCGTGCTCAGGCTTGCGGGAAGATGGTGTGGCTCTGCTTAGTGCAGCTGTTTTGGCCTCTCTCCTTGTGATAGGGGGAGTGGAGCAAAATCCTGGTCCCGGAGTGCAGTTAGTAGAAGCGCCATGCTCCAAATATGATAGGAACGAGCGGAGAATTCGAAGATTAGAAGCAGATTTGGCAGAGGCACATAAACGTATTGGAGAGCTGACGTTAAGGATCAGGGATTTGGAAGGCGTCAGCAAAGGTATGGAAGTGCAAAATGTCGCAGTTGAGAAGAAGAGTAACGAGCGGCCAAATAAGAGCGGGTCTGCTCAGTCGGATACTCCGTTCAGTAAAGTGAAGGTGCTGGGCGACTCGATGCTGCGGCACAGCGGCGGCGTATTGAAGAAAAAAAGGTGCTAACGTATCCTTCTTCCCCGGAGTAGATATTGTTCAAATGACTTCGGTAGTGGAAAAATAGGAACCAAATGACCAAGTAGAAGAGGTTCTATTTCAAGTAGGAACCAATACGCGGAAACGTCAACCAGTTTACGCAACAATCAACCAATGTGTCGAACTAGGGCATGCCATAAGAGGAAAATTTAAAAATGCGAGGGCCATTGTTTCCGGAATGATGTCCACATCAGTAAAACACGGGACGCGAATTTTGGTTTACGGTGGGCATGCGAGAAATTTGATGGGCTGTTCGTCGATCCAAATTATTGGCTCGGGCAGGAAGACCTAGGATGGGACGGCCTGCATCTCAACTCCCGAGGTGCATGGAAGCTGAGATGTCTTCACGACCGGGTAAATATAGAAGTCTTTACTTGGAAAGTGACGACCAGAGGAGGAGACAAAGGTGGCGCCATGAGCAATGATGGTTGAGAGAAAGGGAACAATGCGTTGGGTGACTGCTGCGGGGGAGGTGACAGGCGATGCATCTGGCTGCTGTGGCGGAGTCAACGCGGGAGACGACCGCGGCGGGGGAGGAGATGGCAATGAAGGGAGGAGTGGCGCAGGAACTAGGAAGGACGCACGGTTCTTTCTAGCGGAGACGACAACGGCGACGGAGACGACTGCGGCGAAAGAGAGGACGGCGGCGGAGGCGACAACAGCGTCAGCGACTTCGAGGGACGCGCCCTTTCGAGAACACATTCAGGTGAGGAAAGGGTTCTTTAGGTTGTTGCAGGTGAACTGTCATAGTATAATCAATAAAGAAATAGTTTTGGAATCTAGTTGATGCCTGCGATCCCGACATAGTGATAGGGACTGAGTCGTTCCTAACTGAGGAAATTTTTCATTCCCATTACAAGATCCTTAAGAGAGATAGAAATAGTAGAGGGCGCGGAGCCTTTATTTGCGTCAAAGAGGACATAGATATTAGATTAGAGTGGGTCAGAAGAGAGTTTGAAATGATGGGAATAGAAATTATTACGTCGGAAACTGTATTAGAAATTATTGCGTGCTATAGGCCTCCGAGCGACGGATATATTTTAGATAACATTATTCATAGAACGGGAAACGAAAATGGCCATCCTATTGTTATTGGAGGCGACTTAAATTTTCCCAGCGCACTGGGAGGAAGCCGTGAGCGAAGGGAGAGTCCAAACGCTGGTTAACGGTCTGGTTTGGGACCGGGGTTTTACCCAGGTAGTTCGGACCGGGACGCGACAGGATGCGATTTTGGATGTCTACCTAATTAGGCCGAAAGAACTTTTCATATCTTGTGAAGTTGTTGAGGGCTTTAGTGACCAGAAAGCGGTTTTTCTTGACTTGGAAATATTTCAAGAATAGGCATTACAATAGGAACGAAAGTACGGCAATACAAGAAAGCAAATATAGGCGGACTTCAAGGTTTTCTTAGGGAACAATATGACCGCTTTCTAAGAACAGGGAAGTATGGAAGAAATATGGGGTGTGTTGAAAGATATGTTTCAATTTTCCCAGTCTCACACCCATTCGCTTTTGCCTATTATGCACTAAAATATTATAATATATGATTGAACCTATACGCTTGAACCCTCAAAGTCACCATCATCAATATAATTCAATATTGAACACCATTTCATGAAAGTCACACTGTGGAACTACGCCTACAGCCAGTGCACGCGTTTATGAAAATAATATCTCAATTTCTGGAGAGCGTAAACCAACAATGTAAATCGCAGTTTGAGGGGCAAAATTAAATTTTTAAGCAAAAAAAAAAATCAATATTTTTGAGGGGTGAACCCCCTCCGGCGGGAATTAAATTTCGGGAATCAATTGCGGGAATTAAATTTCTGCTTAGAAAAGGATGGTTTGAATAACAGTGAGTAAATGTTTATACTTGTAGATTTTGAAATAAATACTTCTGTTTCATTGAATAGAAGATAGTAATAGGTTTTAACTGTAGTAAGGATTCAGAGCTAAATATACTTTATTGGTGCCTGGATTGGATCGTGGAATTGTCAGTGAGGACACTGATAGAGAACGATAAGAAAATCGTTTTTGATAAAAATGGCTTCAATTGTTATGATAATGGTGAGTTATTAATTAAAGCCCTTCAACGATGAAGATTATGTTGTAGATGCAGAACCTTATGACAATATTATTCTAAATGTTGTACCAAGTGAGAACAATACTGCCACTTGTGTGTGTGATATAGACGGTTGATGCATGTAAAGAAACAAAATCTTAGAGATGTTGAATACAAATTCCATTTTAGGACTGTAAAATCAGATCTTTGAACAGAATGCGACACCTGCTTGGCAGGCAAGTCAACACGTCAACCTTTCATAAAACTCTTCCAAGGACAACGCACGAAAAACATCTGTACTGGAATTAATTCATGCTGATTTGATGGGACCAGTTGACGTGGCGTGTGGGGGCGGAAGCTAATACATTTTCTGTATCGTGGATGCCGGTCGGCATGTTTTAGTGAGGTTTTTGAAACACAAAAATTAAGCTTTGGACGAGTTTAGAAATGGAAGATTGAGATCGAAAATCGCACAGGTGAGAAATTAAAGCGCTTGAGGACAATGTTCTTGAGTTTTGCTCAAGGCAGTGGACACACTTCTGCGAATCTGAAGGCATTCGTCACGAAAAAACAATGGTGTACACTTCTCAAGAAATCGGAGTAGCGGAGAGGTTTCAGCAGAACTAGATCATGTTAGATCAATAATACTTCGAGGAACAGAACTTCCACGAAGTGCATGGGCTGAGATAACCTACACTGCAGCATATGTTCGGAGCAGTTACGAATGATCTTGACCTTAAAGCAGTGAAGTTTTTGTTCATGTGCCAAAATCCAAACGACATACCAAATTAACACCCAGAGCTGAAAAATGAATACTAGTTGGATATGCACTGTGGGCCGTGGTAGTCTGGATGCCTGAATCACAACAAATTCAAGAATCAAGAGATTGTCTGAAAGGAAAGATACAATGGTGAAAGTATCTGTCACAAGTGTTTGTCAAAGGATATCGTCGAATTTTATCCGGAGAAATGTGATAATGAAGACGTTCGAGAAGATGAATAGGTAGATTACAAAATTGATGATTTATTTTATAAAAAGAATAGATTTACTTACAAAAAAATGATCAAACAATGGCAACGCGTAACGCGATACAGGCAGGGAAGAAGGAAAAGATGCTACCAACCAAAAAAATATATTTAATTTGAGATTGTAATAAATGAAAATAGTGTGCACTTTCCGCGAAGATATTAGGATCTGTGCAGAATAATAGTCTTTGCGACGTCACTTGGTAAAAGGCCGTGTGATGGCAGTGGAAAAACGGTTAAGGGACTTGCCACTCGAGCTGATGTATATCCAGGTCAAGCTCTAATATCAACGGCGAAGAAACTATTTGATTGGGCGAGAAGATGCTTTTGTAATATTTGGTTTACATTTTGGTCTTTGCATAGAATTCACAGTGAGCATGTAAAGTTTAGGCATCATAATATAAAACTTTAAAACTACATTCATTCACTTCGTCACTAACTAAATCTACAGTGAAACTTTCTTTCGTTACAGACGGTTAGCGAGTTAATTTGAAGTGAGTTGCGAGTTAATTTGAAGGGAAAATTTCAAAATTTGTCTCGATACGTGAGTCAAGAATCTGTCATTAATTAACCAAATAAAATCGTGAGGTTTGATCACCTCAAGAATTACTTCAATTACTGCTTCATCAAAGGGAAACGCCGGCCATTAGTGCAAGAAACGCGTCTGTTGCAATCTACAACACACTGGGTGGTAAAAAATTCATTCTGAAAGTAACCGAGATCTCACTTTGAATTTTATTGGAGTTGTCAACCACCCTCTTGGGTTTGTAAATACTTTTTTTAGTTTTTCGAGTTAATTACACATCGGGTTTACAAAAATATTAGATTTTTAAAATTTAATTTTTAAAAATTAAATCTCTCCTCTTGGGTTTATAAATACTTTTTTAATTTTTCGAGCTAATTACACATCGGGTTTACAAAAATATTAAATTTTTAAAATTTAATTTTTAAAAATTAAAAATTTTTTAAAAAGAAGCATTTTGCAAAATTAAAAAGAAGTTTAAGTTTTGAATGGAATGTGAGCAAAGTTTCTATAATTATAGTATTCGAGTATGTGATATTTTGTAGTTAGTGATACACTTAATTTTTAGCAAATTTCAGCATGTAATTTTTCCATTGTATGTGTCACACCTTTCCCACTCGCCTCTCTAGGGGTGTCTTACCTGCAGTGCATTCTCCTATTGTAATGGCCCAGTAAACTGTTCATTCCAGCTGTTTAATTCTCCAATTGTAAGTATTTTATACCAAGTAGGAAATGGCTCGGCAGGCGAGGGGCGCCCCACCGTCGAGGAAGCGAGCGAGCGCTGCACGGACGGATCTCTGTCTCGCGATTCTTGACTTCTCCAATGCCTTCGGCTCCGAAGGGCTCTAGTCAGCGGGAGTCGGCAAGAAACTGCATGACAGTCGCCGACATTTACTCTAACAATAAGACCGCCTTCCTCTCCTCAAAGGGACAATCCGCTCAAGTGATTTGCCGAAGGGTGTGCGGCATGGCTGCTCACTCAGACCCACCCTCTTCAACCTCACGATAGAGCTCGGCCCCACGCGTTCCAGCCGGCCCCTACGGCTCGCAGCCGAGCTATCTGGCCGGCAGCCCTTCAGAGCATTATGGACGATCTCGCGGCGGGCGCCGCCAAGATAGGGCTGAGCGACTCCACCATCTCGGATCGGACCGTCCGCAACACATTACACCAAGCGGACGTGGTCAGGCTGCGTGCCCTTGCGGAGACGGAGTCGTGAGGATTCTTGGGCAAGGCAAAGGGATTTTGCATCCTGCCCTCACTGCCCAAGGCGAACGATATAACCGACCAAGTGCGGGAGGTCCCTCACTCGAACTTGGTGCCGTGGCAGAAGCTAGACGCCCTTCGGACCTTCGTTCCGTCAGAGCTCTCCTTCTCCACACGCTCTTCTCACGCACACCGACGGGGACGCAGGCGGTATCGCCGCGTGGTTGAGGACGTTTATGAAGAGAGCCACGAGACTCCGGGAAAACTTCCTCGAACTATTTTCACGCAGCCTAGTCCGGACCCGGCATGGGCCTCCCGCAGTTCACAAAGTGGATTCAATACCCTTTCGTGAATTTTCCTGCAACCCCAACTCTACCGCTCATGCTCGTTCCCTTCTCATTGCCCATTTGCAAGACAACCACGATTGGTCGGGCCCCTCTCAAATTCTCTGCTGGGCTTGCCGTAAACCGGCTCCCAAACAGGATCGTTACAGGACTTGCTCCGCCCGAAATGGGCCTTCCAAATCTATGGTTCGGCCTCCCCCCGCCCCTCCAGATCTGTCGCTCTCTCAGCCGGCCACCACAAGCTCTTTCTCTTCTCTTTCTCCTTCAAGGCCCCTTCAAGAGACTGTTTTCCCAGAACGCCAGCCAAAAATCAATGAGGAAGTTTGCTTTTTCGCTTACCCTTCTGCTTTAGTTACAAAGTGTCCTCTTTGTCCCTCTGGCGCGAATCCCGTCAGTAGTGCGAGGACCCACTCCGCACTCCAAAGCCTGCGGAGACACTTTCTGGCCCACCATCCTGATCCTAATTATAGTTTTAAACAAGTCTGTTTCGCCTGCTCCACTCCCGTCAGGAGATGGTGCTCTCATCGGAGACTTTGCTCCTTGACCAGGCGATTTTCCTTCAGTTCCGGCACTAATGCTTCAAAAGTCCTCTGTCGGCACGAGGGCTACTCTCAGCGGTTCGCCACGGTCGCTCAAAGCGGCCAACACGAACGCGTCCACAATGCTCGTTACAGAGTTCCCCCTGCCATCTCTCTTCCTCGCCGTCCCACGTTAAGGGCGACGCTGGCCACCCTGCAGAGCCTTAACACCTTGAAAGACATCAGCCCTCGGCCACAACTTTCTAGGGTCTTTTATAATTCTTCCTTCCGCGGGTCTTCTCGCAGCTCTAATAGCTCTTCTTCCTCCCGGTCTGTGGCCCCTCAGGTCTCCCCTTTAGCTTTCTCTCCTCATTCTAACAACTCCAGTGACTACCACAATAGCCAGGCATCCAAGGGGGCGACTCCTTAAGCCTCCCCCTCCACCTCTGTGCACACTCCCAATTCTCGTAACTCTCAATACAGTTCTGTTCTTAAGGGAGTAGCTTCTCAGTCGTCTCCCTCTTCTGTCTCTCTTTCTTCCAGTAGCTGTATAGGTCCTTCCAGTTGCTCTCCCCCTGTTATTCCCAACAGGGCTGGCAACCAGGTCTCAATCTTTTGTTCACTCCACACCGCGAGAGCCCTCTATCTTCTCCCCCCGGCCCTGTCGCCTCCACTCAATATTTCCCCTCAGGAAATTTCCAGCCCCGGGAGTCATCTCTGGGGGTACATTATCGAATTTCCCCCTCTCCCCTCTCGGACTTCCTCCCCACAGTCACCCCCGCTCAGTTCTAGCCCAAGGAGCCATCCTTCCGGCTTCCTCATTAACTCTCCACCCAGGCAGGATAGTTCTCTTTCTCAAACCGGGGTTTCTTCTACTCCCCCCTTCTCTCTGGCGCCCAGCTCCAAATTCCTTCTGAAATCACTTCTAATCCTCCAACTTATTCTTCTATCACTACTTCTACTTCTCATTCGGTCACTGTCGCCCAGTCCGTTGGTCCATCTCCCACCCCATTGGCCTCCTCTCAGGTCCCAACTGTTGCTGACCTCTCTGGTCGCATTTCCGCCCCTCATTCTCAGGTGTTGTCCACTGGGCATACCCCTGAAATGACGGGGCGCTTAGCCCCTGACCTGGAAGTGCTTCGATCTTCCATCATCGAAGCAGCTCAAGCTTCGTCCACCCCGGACGCTTGGGCCGTAGTGGAGACTCTGATAGACCAGTCGATAGCGGCCATCCAAGATAAATTTGTTCGATCCCCCCGTCTGCCATTCAATCCCCAGACTAGCCAAAAACGCACACAGCGCGCGGTCAATCTCTCGAACTCTTCTTTTATCTATAAGAAAAACCCCCGTAGGGCTCTTCGGCTTATCACTGAGCAGGAGGGCCCACGGTGCAAAATTGCCCCAAACTCTATCGCCGGGTCGCTTTTCTCGCCCCAGGCTGACTTGGAACTCCCCCAGGGTTTTTACCCGACTTGTGATCGCCCTCCTGTCCAATCTGACTCTTCTCCCCTAGGGAGGTAGCGGAGCGGCTTCAGGCCTGTACCAACTCTTCCCCTGGGGATGATAGGATAGGCTATGATCTGTGGAAGAAGGTCGATCCTCATGGCTGGTTATTGGCTTCTATTTTCAATGCCTGCCTCAAATTTCGTAAAATTCCGAAGACTTGGAAATCCTCCAAGACTATCCGTTTGCACAAGGGCGGCGATGTTGAGGCCCCTTCTAATTGGCGGCCCATCGCCCTTTCTAATACGGACCCTAAGCTGTACGCTTCTCTTTGGGCTCGTAGGTTTACTAATTGGCTGGAGCAACACAACATCCTTTGCCCAGCCCAGAAAGGTTTTCGCCCTCACGATGGGGTGTTCGAACATAACTTTTTGGTCGACACCCTCATCAATAATGCCAAGGCCCAGAAGGGCAATGTGTCACTCCTCTTTCTCACGAGGTGCCCGTTTCGTGATTTTCTGATTGCGTTAGGTTCTGCCGTAGAGATTTAGAAATCCCTGAAGAGCCATCTATTTTTTCCCACAATTGGCCGGAGAGCATGACGATCGCCGTTAAATGCTCTGGCTGTGGGTTAGACGCTGCCAAGAAAGACCATCGGTGCACCTGTGCGGCACTTAACAGAAGGCGACAGCGAGCCGTAAGTGCTCCCGCCTCGTAGCCCGTCGAGCCTCCGGCGCCTGCGCAATTAGGCCCTAATTTGACAAGATCAAATTCCTCTTTTGCGCATCCGTTCCTCCCGTCTGGGTAGCCTGAAGCCCCATCTGCTGAAAATGCAGATTGACTTGCCGGCCATGAAAGTGTGCTGCGGATGCTTTGAAGACATAGGCTCCGCCTGGAAGCGGCACGCCAACGCGTGCGAAGAGCTTAAGAGCTTCGTCATCCCGGAGGAGACGAACTGCTCGCCGGGGATGAGATGTAAGGCGGAAGGGTGCGGCGCTGTCTTCGCGTCGTGGAGGCAGCTGAATCTCCACAGGAGAATTCACGGGCGGCGGCTGCGCAAGGAGCGCGTGCCCCCTGCCAACACTTAGAGGAGACAGCGGACGGAGGCAGAAGTGAGGAAACTCGTGCGGCCTCACAACAGGGAGAGCGCGTCGTCACAGACGAGCGGCGCTTCCACGCGCTCGAGGCGCAGCTCCGCCCCAGATCGCGCGCCTGCTGCGCCGCGCAGGGAGAGGCCCGCGCGCCCCAGCCCCGCGCCTGGAGGAAGAAGCGCCGCAATGTGTCCAGGAAGCGCGAGCGGCCCGCCCCCGGCCCCAAAGGCCCCCGCGCCCAGCGCGTAGGGCGCAAGGTGCGCGCGTTGCGGCTCCACCACGTACAGCGGACGAGGAAGAGAGAACTGTTCCTGTGAGCGTTCCCGTCGCTCCGGCCGCAGCAACAGCTTCGCCGCCTCGAAACAGGGGCCCGACGCGCCCCTCGTCACCTGCTCCCGACCTGGTTGGTAAGCTCCACCCTCACCTGGAAGAAATTCGAGGCGCCATTCTGGAAGCGAAAAAGGCGCCGGTCACAGGGGTGAATTGGCTGCAGGTTGAAGAATTCTATCAACCCTCCGACCGCCTTCAGGCCTAACACCGGCAGTTCTCGACCGGCGAATGCGGCGATGGCGAGGGCCAAGATCTCGCAGATCTACAAGGCCAACTGCAGACGCGCGGTGCGCCTCATCACGGAGCAGGAGGGGCCGCGATGCGACATCGACCCGACGGTCGTGGGCGAGCACTTCACTCTGCCCCCCTTCACTAACGAGGCGCATAGGGACTGTTACCCGGAAGCGGATGGACGTCCCCCAGTTAGGGAAGATCCCTTCTCAAGCAGAGAGGTAGGGGAGCGATAAGCTGCTGCCTCTAACTCGGCGCCAGGGGACGATCGGCTCTCCTATCAACATTGGAGAAAGATTGACCCGACCAGCAGGCTTTTGACTGCTATTTTCTCGCCTTGCCAGAAATTTGGCAGGATCCCTAATGCGTGGAAGCATTCCAAGACGGTGTTAATCCACAAAAAAGGGGATGTCAAATCGCCCTCCAACTGGAGACCGATCTCGCTCTCCAACACTCTACCAAAACTATACATCTCCCTCTGGGCACACTGCCTAAGCGATTGGATGGAGAACGGGGTGATCTCTCCAGCCCAAAAAGGCTTTAGACCACATGACGGCGTCTACGAGAACAACTTTCTCGTAGACAGCCTCATTAACTCGGCGAAAGGCCGCAAGCAGAATCTTTGCCTTGCTTTCCTCGACCTCTCCAACGCCTTTGGGTCTATTTCCCATGAGGCCATGTTGGAAGGTCTGAGGGCGGCCAAAGTGAGGGAGAAACTGATTAAAATTGTACAAGACCTTTACATTGCCAGCTACACCTCTTTCCTGTCCGGCCAAGGCCTTTCCGCACCTTTTCTTTGCGCAAGAGGGGTTAGGCAAGGCAGTCCGCTGAGCCAGTCACTATTCAGTTTAACTATTGACCCGATCATCCGCTCCACGCTCCAGCTTTCAAACAGCGAAATCCCAGGAGGTGCATACGCGGATGACGTCTGGTTGGCGGCGACATATCCTGCGGCGTTGAGTCGCATTCTGGACCACTTCGCGGCCGAGACTATCCTTGAGGCAACCGACCATACGAGATTCCTAGGCACTCCTGTGGGATTCTCTGTGGTACCTTCCTTGGCCACTGATCATGATGTGACTGAACAGACCAACAAGATCGCAGTGTCAAATCTCGCTCCGCGGCAGAAAATCGATGCGCTTCTGGCATTCATTCTGCCCCACCTGTCCTTCCCGATCCGGATGCGCTCCCTCGAGGCGGGAGATGCGGAAGACATCGATGCGTGGATGCGCGGCGGACCTGCCCGTCAACGCCTCCACGCACTATCTCCACTCCTCGAGAGCAGGCGCGGGTTTTGGACTTCCGGAGTTCCGAAAGGAAGTCCACTTTGCGTTCATCGAGGGAGCCTTTAAGTTGCAACCCTCGCAAGGCAGTTCGCCTTATTACCGACAGCGAGGGGCCGCGATGCGAGATCTCCGCGGCGGAGCTCGTGGCGCACTTCGCGCAGGCGGCGCCCGAAGAAGAGGACATGTCCTCACTGTACGAAGAGGTCGAGCGGGAGCCGCTAGAGCTCCACAACTTCGAAGCACTCGAGGTCGCCACGCGGCTCGCGGAGTGCGCCAACACCGCCCCGGGCGACGACCGCCTCACCTACGCGCACTGGAGGACGGTGGACCCGAACGGTCGCCTCCTCAGTGCTGTGTACACCACGTGCCTCAAATACCGTAAGATACCGGAGGCGTGGAAGTCTTCGAAGACGGTTTTAATCTTCAAGAAGGGCGACCCTACCCTGCCGAACAACTGGCGGCCAATTGCCCTATCCAATACAGTTTACAAACTGTACTCCTAGCTGCTCGCCCGGAGTCTGCCCCACTGGGTGGAGGAGAACGGCGTCCTCTCGCCGCTCCAGAAGGGCTTCCGCCCGACGGACGGTGTGCGAGAGCACAACTTCTTAGTAGATAAAATCATCAAGGACTCTCGCGAGTCTCACGCCGACCTCGCCATCGCCTTCCTGGACCTGACCAACGCGTTGGGTCGGTCTCGCACCAGGCGATCAGGGAGGCGGTGCGGTGCAAGGGCGCTGGAGCCACATTCGTCGACATCGTCAGCGACATGTACGGCGGCTCCAGCACGCAGCTGATCACCACTGGCGGCCTCAGCGAGAAAATTCCCCACCCGCCACCGAGGCTCACGAGGTGCCCGTTTTGTGAGTTCATTATCTCACTAGTGTCTGTCCTACAGATCAGGAAATCTCTCAGGAACCATCTCTTGTTCGCTCACGACTGGCCGGAGAGAATGCAGATAACCATCAAATGCTCTGGCTGTGCAATGAACGCCGCCAAGAAGGACCATCGGCGCACCTGTGCGGCACTTAACCGCAGGCGACAGCGAGCCCCAAGTGCTCCCGCCTCGGAGCCCGTCGAGCCTCCAGCACCTGCGCAAGCAAGCTCTGATCTAACAACCTCTTTCTCGCATCCGTTCCTCCCGTCGTTCCAGCCACTCCGCTCGGAGCAATCCGTCATCTTCCCGCTGCCGGCCGCCAGGCACATCCGCAGCCCGGAGTGCCCGCCCTCACGAGACCCAGTGAGCAGCTCGCCTGAATGGACGACGCGATTGGGCAGCCTCAAGCGACACTTGCTCAAGAAGCATAATATTTGTCTGCCAGTCAAGAAAATCTGCTGCGGTTGCTTCGAGGATGTGGGCAACGCCTGGACGAGGCACGCAAACGCGTGCGAGGAGCTCCTGAGCTTAGTGATCCCGGAGGGGACGGAGTGCTCGCCAGTAAAGCGGTGTAACGCGGAAGGATGCGGCGTCCTCTTCGCGACGCGAAGGCAGCTGAGGCTCCACTGGAGGAGCCATGAGTGGCCGAGGCGCAAGGAGCGAGTGCCCGCTGCCAACACCTACAGACGAAGACGACGGACAGAGGCAGCTGTGCGGAATCTTGTGCAGCCCCACAACAGGGAGAGCGCGTCGCCACAGGCGAGCGGCGCTTCCACGCGCTCGAGGCAGCTCCTCCCCAGATCGCGCGCCTGCTGCGCCGCGCAGGGAGAGGCCTGCGCGCCAGGTGCGCCAGGCCGAAGCGCCGCAATGGATCCAGGAAGCGCGAGCGGCCCGCCCCCGGCCCCAAAGGCGCCCGCGCCCAGCGCGTAGGGCACAAGGTGCACGCGTTACTGCTCCATCGCGTACATCAGAAGCGCGGTGCGCCTGATCACTGAGCAGGAGGGGCCGCGATGCGACATTGACCCGACGATCATGTGGGAGCACTTCACTCTGCCCCCCTTCACTAACGAGGCACACAAGCACTGTTACCCGGAAGCTGAAGGACGTCCTCCAGTTAGGGAAGATCCCTTCTCAAGCAGAGACATAGGGGAGCGATTAGCTGCTGCATCTAACTCGGCGCCAGGGAACGATAGGCTCTCCTATCAACATTGGAGGAAGATAGACCCGAGCAGCAGGCTTCTAACAGCAATTTTTTCAGCCTGCCAGAAATTTGGCAGGATTCCAAATGCGTGGAAGCAATCCAAGACGATATTGATCCACAAAAATGGGGATGTCAAATCGCCCTCCAACTGTGAACCGATCTCGTTCTCGAACACACTTGCAAAATTATACATCTCCCTCTGGGCACACCACCTGAATGAGTGGATGGAGGAGAACGGGCCAGCCCAGAAGGGCTTCAGGCCACTTGACGGCGTCTACGAGAATAACTTTAACTCCGCGAAAGGCAGTAAAGTGAATCTGCCTGGCGTTCCTGGACCTCTCCAACGCTTTCGGGTCCATATCACACGAAGCCATGTTGGAAGGTCTAAAGGCGGCTAAGGTTGGGGAGAAACTGCTCAGATCGTCAGACATCTACACCGACAGCTATACTTCGTTCCTGTTCGGCGAGGGCCTCTCCGCCCCTTCCTATGCACGAGGCGTTAGGCAAGGGTGCCCGCTCAGCCCGTCCCTCTTCAACATTACCATCGACCCGATCGTCCGGTCCACGCTCGCACTCTCCATCAGCGAGATCCCGGGAGGCGCGTACGCCGACGACGTTTGGTCGGCGGCGACGCACCCGGCGGCGCTAAGCCGCAATCTGGACCACTTCGCGAAGGAGACGGCGAAGATAGGAATCCGCGTCATTATCGCGAAGAGCGACACTCGCTATCAAGGACGGTGCCATTATAAGGCAGCCTTGTACAATTTACGGCCAACGGCTACACATTCTAGAGGCGGAGGACCACACGCGGTTCCTGGGCACCCCTGTGGGCTTCTCGGTGGTTCCATCGCTAGCCACGGTACATGACGTCACGGATTAGTCGGAAAGGATCGCCGTGTCAAATCTCGCTCCGTGGCAGAAGGTCGATGCGCTGCTCGCCTTCATTCTGCCCCGCCTGTCTTTGCCTATCCGCATGCGCTCCCTCGAGGTGAGCGACGCGGAGGACATTGACGCATGGACGCGAGAATTCATCAAGGGCCTGCCCGTAAACGCCTCCACCCACTACCTACACTCCTCGAGACCAGGCGCGGGCTTTGGGCTACCAGAATTCAAGAAAGAGGTGCACTTCGCCTTCGTCGAGGGAGCCTTTAAACTGCTCACCTCTCCTGACCCGGTGGTCCGAAGAAGAGCCGTCCACCAACTCCGAGCCACCACCGCGGAGCGCCTTCCGGGCAGAGAGATCTCCCCGGACGACGTCTCCGTTTATCTCAACGGCCACGTCACGGTGGAGCACAGGGGGCGAGGCAATTTGTGGACGCGAGCGCGGGTATCCACGAGAGCGCTGAACGCCACGTCGGCGTTTGAATTAAGGGACGGGCTTCTTTCGCCATCCCTCATCCTAAAAACCAAAGACGGTGAAAAGATCCTGACAGCGGATCAGGAAGTCGGTCCTGCGCTCGCTGCTCAGCATTAACCAGGCGGGCCTTTCCCTCGATGGCAGCCGCTCCTCCCACTTCATGTGTTCGGGGGAGCACTTGAGGTGGGCGGACTACCTGTGGGTGCACAGGGCGCGACTAAATCTCTTGCGCGGGCTTTGCGGAGGTTTCCCATGGATGCCTCAATCTTCCGAATAACACTGCGTTGACAAAGATGGCAACGCGCGCAAGGAGACACAGGCGCACGTCATATGCCACTGTGAAAGGAACAAGCCGGCCATCAAGAGGCGTCACGACGCGATCGTGGACGTAGTCAAGGGCGCGGCCACGGCCATGAACTGGCGGATAGTGGCAGAGGACGAAGTACACGGAAGCGACAACAAGCGTCCACACCTCCTCCTCACCAATCGACAAGGGACGCACTACAAAATTATTGATCTTGCGGTGACATTCGAAGGCGACAAAGGCTGCCTTGCAGCCACCAGACGACAGAAAATGCAACGCTACGCGAAGGCGGCAGAAGAGACGAGAAAGACACAAGGATTCGTCTCGGCTCAAATCGTCCCGATCGTCGTTGGTGCTCGCGGTGCTTGGGATCCCCCGAATGACAAGCTTCTGAAGGAGCTTGTGCATGACGACTACCTGCCCGTCCTGCCCAAGAGAATTATCAGTGCCGCCATCCGCGGCTCTCATGATATCTATAAGCAGCACCTGCGTTAGACGCCTGCGGCCGGGATCTGGTGGAAGCTGAGACGCCGCACCAGCCCTTTTCAGGGCTCCACATCCCCAGCACCAATAGCTCTTTTCAGGACTCTGCCTCTTCCTAGTCTCCTTAACAGTCCTTAGGGCTACGCCATCCGCCCTCCACATCAGCACAAAGCCGAATTCCAGCCTTCACGTCACCTCAGCCACCTGCCGCATTCTGCCTTTTCTACCTTTTCAACCGCTCTTTTCAGAGCGAACGGTCCTTTTCAGGACCAGCGTGCGTGCGAGTGAGTGTGTGTTACATCCTCACCAGAGGAAAGGTTAACCTCCTCAGTCCTGAGAAAGTTTTCCGATCTTAGATTTTTTTGAAAATCAAGATTTAGCCTCATTTACATCCAAGATTAAGGGCAAAATAGAAAAAAAAATTTTTTGTTACCTAGTACCCGGAATGCTGTGTATCCTATAGGCGACATTGGGATCAAAGGAGAACCAAATTTGTATTTTCTGTAGACTAATATTTCTGGATTTTTACAACAATAATACTAGTTTATTTTCTCATTACAGCTATATTTTGAAGAGAATATATGATATAAACAATTACAAAACATACAGTATGTCAAAATACAAAAAATATTTCTAAATATTAACAATCAACGAACGGACATCTGCTGAAGGACTGTCATATTTACTCTCCAAATTAACCTGTAACACACCTTTAGTATAAATAATTGAGACACTTGAAAATAGTTTGAAACTACTTCTGTTTTTAAAGTTCATGATATAATTTAAAACAATTTCTATTTTCTAATAGACAGAGATAAACATTACATGCAGAACACTTTATTTTTGTTGAGTTGGCATTGCACCCTGGGAACCTGCAACGATTTTTTTTTGCAGGTGTCGGAATCATTGGAAGATGAAGGGTACCTTTTTGTCTAAAATGGTCTGACGGATGTGGAACTCTGCCTCTGAATTTCTTTGCGGTAGGTTCTTCAGCTTCATAGTCTGAGGAACTAATGCTTTGCTCAACATTCAATAAGTATTCTTGTATTTCAATTCGAAAGCTAAGCAAATCAAGCATTTCTTTATTTGACTTCTTCAGTGATATTTGGTCTCTTCGGTACTCGGTCCAACTGGCAGCAATAGCAAAATCTATCATGTGCATGATTACTCTTATTGTCCATTTCTTGGTTCTTGCACATATCCTGTAATAGCTTATTACCCTGTCGAGAAAATCAACACCTCCCATATTTGTGTTGTATGTTTTCACAACTGAAGGACGTCTTACCATGACATATGATTTGTCTTTTTTTGACCAACGCCTACAATGATCAGTTTCAGGAACACCATCACATGATGACGCAAAAATCACTGGCTTATTGTCAAACCACTTTACCAGGCATATCTGTCCATCATTCCTGACGAGTTGGTCTGATGAACCACGGCCAAGGCGCTTTAGTTCCCCATCCGTTTTGAAATTTGCAGACTTCGGAATTCTGCTCTTTTGTAGAGTCCCTGTGCCTTGGCATTTTGCGTGATAATGTAAAGCATCCAACAGATCAACAGAAGTGAAGTACCTGTCCATGTATATCACACTACCTTCTTCTAATTTTTTTGCTAAGCGAATTACAGCCTTACCACCTAGATCCAAAGATTTTAAATCTTCACCATCACTATCATCAAGGATCGAACTGTTTTGTCCAGCATAAAAGAAAAAATCTAAAGGTATACCATCTGGAGTTGCTGCTACAAATAATTTTAAACCGCAAGGATTGGGTTTTCCTTTAACAAATTGTCGAGCTGGTACATGACCCCAAAAAGGAATCATCTGTTCATCTATAGCAACATTGCTTGATCTTGTATTTAAAAGGCAACCAGTATGCACGCTTTTTATAATTGGTTTCACTTTCCAAAACTTATCTTTGTCTTTCTCTTCTTGAGAGATCTTATCATCATCTTGAAGTTTTAAATTGTTCCTGATTTCAAAATAGCGATCTCTTCGCATTTTGTCTGCAATACTTGGGACCCTTGTTTTCTCCATCCAATACATACGGATTCTCGGATATTTCAAATATGACATCATAATTGTGATTGCCAAGAATTTCCTCATCTCTGCCTCTGTGACACCAAAAACTTTTCCTTTGTCTTTCATGTATCGCATATTAGTGTACATTGTCAGGTCTATAATTATATTAACAGGTATATATTTTGAAAAATAATCATATGGGGAAATTTCAGTGCCCCTTACTTCAATTACTGGAGGTGCTGCTGGTGGTAAAGGTTGAAATAAATCTGAATTTACTCTCTTCCAAAATGTTCTTCGTTGTGATGTGGAAGCCGCAAATTGTTCAGCATCATCTCTTGAAAATTCTTCATCTGTGTCACTTTCGGAGCTCTCAGAATTATCAGCAATGTTTACGTTACTAGTTGGTGATGGAGTAAAAGATTGATCATTTTCATCGTCTGAACAAACTTCACATTCAGACACCTCATCGTCAATGAACGTGTCTACAAACTTGGAAAAATCTGGATCACCTAAACAGTGATATAAATAATACTTTAAAAAGAGCACCCAATGGTACCAATTAAGACCAAATAAAAATATACACATAAACTTAGATTTTTATTTAACAAGAGATTCTCATGCAATTTCGAAACTGTAGAACCCGATGTCGCCTATAGGATACAAAGTTTAATATTGCACAATTTAATTACATAACGAACAGCAATACACATTTCTTCATGTATACCTTATAATTAATGTATTAGATATGCTGTATGATAATTTTCACATTAAAAGAATTATAACTTATTGAATAAACACAACTTACCTACAGCAATGCGTGAACGAAAGCGGTAACGTTCTTCCGCCATTTTCACAACTGCCTGTTCTTCCCTCCAAATATGTAATCAAGAAGACAGCATTCGAAACAGCTAATACCATCTTCTGGCAATATATTGAACGATAAACGATCACAAAAAGGCGCGCTAGCGAAATGTGGCGGGACATTGAAGCCCTTACTAGTTATGTCTCCTATAGGAGACGGCAGGACTGAGGAGGTTATATTTTAACTAACCCCTATGTACTTCCTTCCGTACAGGTTCTGTCCAGCGCAATATATTTACATTGTATACACAGTGTACTTATATGCAGATGTGACTCACAGCAACTATCATCGGATTCGGAACGTAGTTCATTACTATGAATTATGTCGATTTTGATGAAACACTTTGATCTTCCCCTACTATAGAGCAAAAAGTAGCCAGCGCCCAGCGTGTATTCGGACGCGTAAATCGCCCCGATTCACGCCTGGCGGCAGTTTACCATCACCAAGACACGGGCCGAAGAGCGATCTGTGTACTGGACAGTCTCCCCGAGCATCTGGAGGTTCGAGCGTCTTCTGTGGTGTTCTTCCTCGTCGCGGGACATCTCGAAGAGTTGCTGCGTGGCGAAGAAGCCACCACCGCTGGACGTTTTCGGCGCCGGAACCTCCGCGCGTTGCAGCTTCGGCCGTGTTAGTGTGGTTGTTCCCGTGGCCGTGCTGCGATTGGCTGCCGGCGCTCCTGATTCGTCGGCTAGTTCTGCGCTGCCGACCACGAGCGGCTAGGCGTTCGTGTGCGGCGAGGCGGCTATGGTGCGACACGGGATTGGCTGAGTGTCACTTTTCCTTACTTCTATTTCTAATTCTTCTTTCCAGACTATCTCTTTCCTAACAATTTCTCTTCAATAAGTGCCATTACCTTCCGGGATACTGTCGATGATTTGCCGGTTTCGAGTAAGCCCTTCAGGCAATTGTGGCCAATCATATATCATGTCCTGTGCTGTCCGGTTATTGGACATGAAATTGTTTAAAGTACAAAATTGCATTTATCTCGTAAACGGCTGGTTTTTCGGCGTTTTGGTGTTTCGGGTTAAGCCTTTTGTTAAAATTTGCTCCCCTGACTGAGATACATAATTTGTTTTTTTTGGGTGGGGCGCACTTCACTTTCTTCTTTTTTAGTTTCAGTTACTATAGAATAGGTTAGGTCTTAGTTTGTAAGCTAGATTATATAGTTAGAGACAGATTTTCTTAGATTTAGGCTTTCTTTATATCTTGTTCACTGTTCGATTGTGGTTTTGCTGCGGTTCCTGTTTTTTGTTTCGTGGTTCCTTTTGTTCCGATGTTAACTGAGCAGCCTGGCCGATCTTTCTCTCGCAATTTGGTTTTGATTGCTTCAGTGTTTATATCTCCCGCGGTCGCTCGCTTAGGCTCACGCGATTGGTCAGTTTTCCTCGATGTGACTGGCTGCTCTCTTCCCTTCCCGACGTCAGGTAGCGGACGGTACTCGATCGGGACTGGCGCGGTCCGGCGGGCTTATGTTTTGTTTTGGGTAGGTCGTTCTCTGCCGTCCGCTTAAGAACACTCGCGCGGTCAAGGTATGTCAACTTCGTTCGATAAGAGATGTCCCCCAGCACTCTTTTGCTGATCTCAATAAATTATTAACATTAAGATCACAAATAACACGAAGATTACGAAGCTATATCACGAAGACCATGAAGGACACGACGGACGCTTTACTGTAGGTTTTCCATCTGCCTACCACCCATTTTGACCTAGTCCCTCGTTTAAGTAGTTGTGCTTCGTCTCTACCAGGTTCCAATCGGTGTCAGCTTCGTACTTGGCTTTTAGTTTCTTTGGGACCGGTTTCTCAGTTTCATACTTATTTTTGCTTTGATTTAGTTCATTTTTACTGATGTAGTTATTAGTTTTTTTTGTTTCTTTTACTTACTTTTGCCTTTGATAGATTATAACGTTAGATATAGTTGGATTAAACTCCATCGGATTCCAGGCTTAGCTTTTAAGATAGCTATAGTTCTCCTTCAAGTCTTTTAGATTTCCCTACTCCTTTTTTGTCTTTGTATATCTCTTCCTCTCCTTTCTTCTTTTCCTCTCAGCTCTTCTTCCTTTGCCGCCATTGTTCGCCGCCCCGCTTCCAACTTCTCATGGAAGGAAAAGAAGTGTAAGTGTGTTTGCTTGCGTTCTGGTTTATTTCCAGAACTTTCTTGTGCGACAAAAAACTCCTCGCTCCTTGCGAATCTACTTCTGTTTTGCGTTTAGTTGACACTAGCGATCGTTTTGTTGTGATTGAGTGTACATTTTAGGGACACCAGCGTTGGTTTTAGTGGTTTTGTTCTTGTTTAGTTCGTTATTTGTTAGTTGGGACAATGATGACAAAAAGCAAGTCGCGACGGCCCCTGGCGCCCCCTACGCGCTTGTTCACGTCTACCCCGCTCCCGTGTGACGAGGGGATTTTGTAGAACATTCCGTCGCGACCAACCACATCCTTCGACTCGTCAATCCGCCCGTCCATGTCCTTCATGGTGGCGGTGGGCTACCCGTTGTTCATCCAGCTAAACGACACGGACACTCCGCGCGCCATCTCCCCGGAGCGTGCCGCCGCGCGCGCCACCCCGGAGCCGCTGGAGGAGCTGTCGCCACGGCAACCGCTGCCCTTTCCCACCGTTCCTTCGGTGGTGCTGCTTGACTTCACAGAGGACCCGAGGCTTGACATGGACGAGGATGAACCCGATGGCATTACCCTTGAGGATACGTCTGCTAACACCATTACATCGGGCCTCATCACCATTTCCAGGCCCTCTCGGAGGCGGAACAGTAAATCTAACGCCTCTTCCTCGTCGGGATCGTGGGCAATGATTCGGTCAAGCCCGGAAGTGATTACTCCTTCTGCCTCCAACGGTGGAAGAGGAGTCAGTAGACGGAAGCCTGACGGCCCCTAACGAGTCTTCTCGTCACCCGCTCCCAGGTCATGTCTACCTTCGACCCTCAAGACAACGCTGTGGCGGGAACCTCAACTGTAGGAACCTTCAACCCGGAAACTGCGTCAGCCCACTCTCCCTCAGTTGATAACGCGGACGGCTTCGTGACGGTGTCAGAGGCCCCATCCTCTTCAGATGGCACCCTCATCAACGTGGACGACACGGGCTGTGACCAGTCTGGGCAAGTGACCCGTCTTGAGCAGACCCAGTTTCGAAGACTTGCCTAGACTCCAGTCGACGATAGCGGGGTGATTTCACATCTAGTTGTTTCCCCTCCGAGGCTTACTCGCTGCCCGATATGCGACTTCGCGGTCACATCACGGACGGTTCAGGAGAGAAGGAAATACCTGCGGAACCACCTCCTCTTTATACATGAATCGCCACGTACACTGCAGGTGAGCATACGGTGCTTGGGCTGCGGTCTATCGATCGTGAAGACGGGCCACAGGAGGACGTGTCGGGCGCTCAACGCTCGGCCACGCAGCCCCCCAGGTCCCCCGCCCCCGAGGTCTGCCTTTTGCGACCGCTAAGCCCGTTCCGGGATGCGCACCCTTGTCTCCCGGCCCTCCAACCGGTCATTCTAGATAACGCGATGCTCTCCCCGCTGCCGCCGAACAGGCAGACGCTCTGCCCTCTCTGCCCCCTCCCCGAGCGCGCCCCCGTGAGCAGCGCTACGAACTTTAGCATCAGGCTCCATAACCTCAAGCGGCATTAATCTACGGTGCACGGAAGCTCGCTGCCGGTGCAGAAGACGTGCGCTGCCTGCATGCGGGAGGTGGGCTTTTGGGAGCAGCATAAGAACGCGTGTAGGGCGCTCGACGCGCTGGAGATCCCCGCGGAGACGCTCTTTTCGGGCGCCGTGCGCTGCTCCGCGGATGCAGTGTCTCCTTCGCCATACAGGCGAAAATGCGGCAGTACGCGAGGAGGCACAGGAGGCCCCAGAGGTCAGAGCGGATCCCGCTGCCGCAGACATGCCGCAGGCTAAGAGCGACGCTACGGAGGTTCCAGAGCCCTGTGCGCGAAGGCGGGCCGAGCGGCGGCGGCTCGCCAGCCGAGTCGGGTGAGTCCTCCGCCGAATCGCGCTCCCCCCCGCGCCGCGAGACCTCGCGAGCACCGCAGCCCCGCGCCCGCGACCCGCCCCGCCCCCGGCCGCGCCCTCTGCGGACGCAGTGGCAGACGGGGCGGGTGCGCTCGCGCCGCCGCGCAGAACCGGACCTCCTGGGACGGCTGCACCCGGTCCTTGAGATCCGGGGCGTAATCAGCGAGGCGACGCAGGCGCCCGCGATGGGCGTCGCTTGGCTGGAGAGCTTCATCGACCAGGCGGTCGAGAAGGTCCAGTAGCCCAGTCTCAGGAATCCGCCTTCAGGTTACAGGCCAGGGGCATGCACGATCCGCCCAGCCAATGCCGCGGTCACGAGGGCGAAGATCTCTCTGTACCGCTCCCACCCCAGAAGGGCAATGCGGGTAATCAGTGAGCAGGAAGGCCCGAGATGCGCGCTTGACCCTAACGCGATATCGCACCACTTTGATTTGCCGTCGTTCACCGACCCAACATTCCGGGACTGCTTTCCGCCTGCTGCAGAGAGGCCGACAATGGCGGAGGAGCCGTTCTACAAGGGAAGTGGGTGAGCACTTTCAAGCAGCCGCGAACGACAGATTAACCTATGAGCATTGGCGCAAGGTCGACGCGGCGTGCAGGCTGCTTACGACCATTTTCAATAATTGTGCCAAGTTCAGGAGGATTCCCGTCACTTGGCATCAAAGACCATCTTGATCTATAAAGACTTTCCGTCGAACTGGCGCCCGATCGCGCTCTCCAGCTCGATCGCCAAATTATACTCCTCGTTGTGGGCGCGGAGAATTAACTCTTGGACCGAGGAGCACGGCGTGTTCTGCCCCGCCCAGAAGGGTTTCGGCCCCCACGACGGAGTGTACGAGAAAGACTTTCTCGTAGAGACGCTGCTGGACGACGCCAAGGCGAAGAGGACGAACCTCTGTATCGCCTTTCTTGACTTTTCGAATGCTTTTGGGTCCGTCTCTCACAAGGCGGTCCTAGAAGGCTTGGTAGCAGCCAAAGCTGGGGCAAAGCTGACCGCCATTATTCAAGATCTCTACACAAACAGTACTACCACCTAGATCACCTCGCAGGGTCCATCCTCCAGCGTAGAATGTAGAAGGGGAGTCAGACTGGGGTGCCCATTGAGCCCCACTGTCTTCAACATGGTGTTGGACCCTATTCTTCGCTCCACTCTGGCACTCTCGGACCTCGAGATACCGGGCGGCGCCTATGCGGGCGACGTCTGGTTGGCCGCGTCCTTCCCGGAAGGAATCCAGGGCATGTTGGACCACCTAGACGAACAAGCAGCGAATATTGCCGTCCACATCAACGCCCGGAAGAGCGAACCCTATCGATCCAACGAGGAACGGCGCATAACGTTCACTTTAACATCGGCGCTCTACACGTGCGAGCCATGAGCGATTCGGATGCAACCAGGTTTTTGGGGAATCCTGTTGCTTATTCGGTCCTCCCAAGCCTCGCCAAGGTGGAGGACGGGATGGAGCAGACGCGAAGAATCGCGGACTTCAACCTCGCGATGTGGCAGAAGCTGGACGCACTAATCACCTTCGTGCAGCAGCGTGTTAGCTTCCCCATCCGAATGCGCACCCTGGAGGCGACAGACGGGAAGGATCTAAACGAATACATCCGGGCGTTGGTGAAGGAGATTTTGGGCCTCCCGGACAACGCCTCAACGCCTTACCTTTACACCTCCAAGACGGCGGGAATTGGGCTCCCGCAGTACGCAAAGGAAGTGCACTTCGCCTTCATAGAGGGGGCGTTCAAACTCCTCACCTCCCCAGACCCAAAATTTCGGGATTCAAAATTTCGTTTTTTTGCTTTTTCAACGGGTCCAGAGAGCGGTTCCTAAAAATCGTAAGTAATAACCGTTTACCGGTATCGCTTCTCTTTTGGCTAAGATCAAAGTGTAGTCAGCCTTCGAAGCGAAAGGATATCTTCTCCGCCGTCCGGTTGCTGTGTGTGCTGTGATCCCGGCATTTGTAGCAGAGAGGAGCTGGTCTTCCGTCCTTCCACCATACCGCACACATTCGCGCGAGAGACGCCGGTGGAGCAGCGTCGAGGACCGCTCCGTGACGTCCGGGTAGTGCTCGCGGGTAGATCTCTAGCGGTGGTGGAAAGTAATTTTAGTTAGTCTAGTCATTTTAGTTAGCTTGTCATTTTTGTTAGTTAGGATAATTAGTTGTAGTTATTAGGAAATACTAGTTTTGACAGAAATGAGAAACACGCGAGGGAGATGAATAGCGACGAGGACAGACAACTGTTTGCAAAATTGCTGGAAAACGTTCCGCAGCCTGTCGCCCTTGCAGACGCGCCAACAGCGGCTGCGGTGCTCCCACTCGATATCGCCCACGCGCACCGTGCGCTTCACGTCGCGGGGCCGCTGCGAGCCGTGCCGCCGTATGCTCCCGTTCGATGCGACCGCTATTCACACCTGTGTGATCCCGCGGGTGACGGACGAGAGCATCGCCGCCCACGCCCGCCTTCCAAGAGAAGCCAGCGCCAACGCCGCCAACCAGCGCGAGAGCCGCCGACGGGACGCCCCGCACCGCCCCGCTGCAGCCCCCGCCGACAACGCTGACACCACGGCCGCCGCCCAAGGCTGCCCCGCAGCCTCTGCCCCCGCCGAGACGCCAATAGGTGAGTCTGCGGAGGAATCCGGCGTCGCGGAGACGCGCGTGTCTGGGCAACGCCCACAGGAATGTAACTCCCCGCCCCGCCAGGCAGACGAACAAAGCATGAGTGCCATCGAGAACGCCTCCACCGTTGAGGATGCCGTGTCGGAGACCGCGGGGACCCCCGACCCCCTCGCCCTTGCTGCCGCGCGCGCTTTCCAGCCGCGCAGACCCCACCTCCCGACATACAACACACCGACGAGCAATCGGTTCCACCTGCTTGCGCAGGCTGGGAACCCCGCTCCCCGCCCCGCCCCTCAGACATCTCAGGCGCCGCCGGCGCCCCCGCCCCCGCTCGCGCTCTGCCCGCCCCCGAGAGGTCATAGGGGAAATCTGCATCCAGCAGCCGGTCAATGTTAAAGAAATAATGGCTGCATTGACACCTCACCGCGCCCCTGCGGCGAAACACCACCCCCGCGTTTTTCACCCTCAAGCCTGGGAACCGCCAGGACCACGGGAGAATCATCCAGATCCTCGAGAGGATGAAATCGTTCATTAGGGACGCGCAATTTTTCTTCCGGCGCGCGACGGCTGAGCGGGGCCACAAGTTGGTCCTCCGCGGTCTCCCCGCGAACTTGAGCGCAGACGAGCTCACTTCTGAATTAACACAACAGGGACTTAATGTCCACTATGTGTCTGAAATGAAACGGCTCCTCTACACGGCAGAGGGGCTAAAACAGCTTATGAGCCTTCAGCTCTATGTCATCGAATTGGACCATGCCCAGATTGGCATGGACAAATCATTGACAGTTGTCGCAAACTGTGCAGTGGAATGGGAGGAGCACCGCGGCGCGGACCGAGTCCCGCATTGCCGCCGCTGCCAAATGTGGGGTCTCTCCCACAACGGCTGTCGGCGCAATGAATTATGTTTTGTGCGGGCGGCCACGCCTTCGAGACGTGCCCGCGCACTGAGGGCCAGCAGCCGAGCTGCGCCAACTGCGGCGGCCCGCACACCGCCAACTACGGCGGGTGCGAGGCCCTGTTGAAATATAAGGCGGTGCGAGCTACCCGCCTCACGGGAGCTCGCCAGGCGCGAACCGCCGCCGAGAGCGCCAGACGCGCCAATGCCTTTGCGTCGCAAGTTACAAGTATCGCGCTCGCCCTCCACCGCTGTGCCAGGATTGGCCGGCGCGCTCCCCATCCAGCAGGCCTTCCCTCCGCTCACGAGATTGGCTCCCGCCGTCCCCACTCCGGACTACGTCCCCTTCGCTGACGTCGCGGCGAACCGACCAATGGGCGCGCCGCAAGCTCCTCCCGCGTCTTTTGAATCTCCTCCATCTCTCGGCGGCCTCTCCGATCTTTCGGAACTGTTTTCTTTACTGAAGGGTATCAACCTCTAAAAAATCATTGATACCCTAAAAGCTATTCTCCCTGTTCTTCGTGCCCCAGGCGACATTCCCTCAAAAATCTCTATCGTTCTCCCCCTTCTCTCTGAGGCATTCCCGTGAATGCACCTCAGAGTTCACTCTTTAAAGTCGTCTCCTGGAATGGGAATGGCGGTCTAAATAAAAAGAAAGCCGAGATAGGGCAATTTATGTGACTACTCGCCTCACGCGTTTCTCATCCAGGAGACGCATCTTCTCCCTGCGAGGCATTCTCGCTTCGGCATTTTTTTTATATAAAAACTGTCGTCCTGGGCCGCACCGCGGCGGTGGCACTCTAATTGCAATTCGGCGTAATATCCCACATACGCCTCTAACAATATCGCCTCGCGGCAATAGAAGCCACAGCTATTGAAGTAGGAACGCCGTACGGAGCGATCACACTCGTCTCCGCTTACAAACGGCCTCAACTTCAATTAGAGGAACGCGACCTCTCGGGCCGTCGGTAATTATAGCAGGCGATATAAACTGCAAGCACACGGACTGGGCATGCTGTGCGCGGAACCCTGCAGGAAATCGTCTGCTCTCCTACCTGAATCAAAGCGCTCAGCTCGTCCTCTCCGCCCCCACATCTTTCACCCACATTCGCAGTAACCCCGTCACCAACCTTATTGAAAGCGATATCCTTGATATCGTTCTTCATTCCCCCTCTCTCACAATCACCACTCCCAAACCGCTTCACGATCTCCCATCTGACCACCCCCCTTCGCCTTACAGCGAGATATCTTCCCCGCCCCCGCCCCAAAACCCAAACCCGTCACCGATTGTGCTTCGTTCAAACTAAAGTGGCGAACAAGCTCATCGGAAACCCCGTCCTCAATTCCCCTCATAACATTGATCGCGCCAACACTCATCTCACCTATCAAACAAAATCAGCATTTCATGATCATTCATCCCCACCCCACACTCTCATCCGATCAATCAGACGCCAGTCGAGCTGATCCGCCTGATTCAGGAGCGCCGAAAGGCGCAGAGAGAATATCACCGCTCTCACGACCCCGTAGCGAAAGCGACGTATCAATCCATTCGACGGAAAACCTCCAAGCTTCTGCGGGAGCACAGAAATGCTATGTGGGAAAAATACGTCGAAAACTCTGAAATAGATAACGCAAAAGATCTGTGGAAGCTGCAACGGGCGCTTCGCAGCCCACAGCCGGCCATCACAGCACTAAATCGTCCCAATGGCCTACCAACAATTTACGACCCCGCCGTGAAAGCAGAGGTGTTCGCTGACACCCTGCAATCTCGTTTTTTCTCCTCCCACTATCACCCTCTCTCTCCCCGCCACCGCCGCGGAAAATTCTTTCACGCCTTCGCCCTCCCACACAATACCGTCTGACTGGCACTTCACAGAGGATGAGGTACGCGACGCTCTTAAAAACAAACACAAAACGAGCGGGCGGGCTGGACCAACTCTGGCGAAATGCTAAAGAAATTACCTCCTAAGGCCACCCGCAACATAACTTTAATCTATAACGCCTGCATCTCTGCGCAATACTTCCCCGCGGTATGGAAATCCGCGACTGTGACGGTACTTCCGAAACCGAACAAAAACTCACGTCTCCCGGAAAACTATCGCCCTTTCTCTCCTCCCAATCCTCGGCAAAATCCTTGAGAAACTCATTCTCAAGCGAGTTTTGCCAGATTTCGAACAAAGAGGAATAGTCAGGGGGACGCAGTTCGGCTTTCGGAAGAATCGCTCCTCCGCGTTACAGGCTCTTCGCTTTGCTTTCTTTGTTTCCTCTTCTCTTGACCGACGCTGCACCGTTCCCGCTCTATTCTTTGACTACTCTTTCGCCTTCGACACCGTCCACTACGCTCTCATCCTTCATAAACTTCGCCCTTATGTTCCGCCCTCCCTACTTAATCTGATTACTGGTTACCAATCATCTCGCACTTTTCGTGTGAGATACCAATCTTGCATCTCGTCTTCTCGCCCCATCCTCGCCGGCGTCCCCCAGGGCGCTGTGCTCTCTCTTTTTCTTTTCTCTCTTTTCACTAACGATGCGCCTACTACTACCCGAGTGAGCGAATTTATCTATGCCGACGACGTAGCGTTCGCAGTCAAAGATATCCGAATCAACTTTGCCCTCTCGAAACTACAGCGCGCCGCAAACGCACTCACAACGTGGAGTGCGGAAAACGGTCTCACGCTGAATGCGCAGAAATGCCAGGCAATCCTGTTTACTCATAAACTCTCGCACAACGCGCACACTGTCGCTCCCATCCGCCTACACGCACACACGCTTCCGTGGCAAGACGCAATTAAATATCTCGGGGTCACTTTCGACCGCCGTTTGACCTGGAACACGCACTTACAAAACACTCGAAAAAACATGACCCAACGAATACACAGGCTCATGCCCCTCTTCAGAACACCTACACTTAAAAACAAACTGAAACTTCCCCTGTATCTCGCGTGCGTACGGAGCGCGGGGCTGTACGCGTGCGAGGTGTGGGCGACGGCAGCGGAAACGCGCCGTGAGAAGCTAACGCGCGCGGAACACCTCTTTACTCGCGCCGCCTTTAAGCCTCCCTCCAGGCACAATTCTAGACACTGAACTCACCAACAGAAACACTGACACTATCACCACAACAATACACAACTTGCCACGGAGCGAATAAAACACATCTTCACCAATCTACACGTCCACCCCACCTTCGCGCCCTACGCGCAATACTATTGCAAAAAGTCCCGACACAAATCGAAACACCTCCCCTCTGATATAATGTTTGTCAAACCCCCCTAATAACACACAAACACAATAACACACACCACAACGCCCCCTCAACACATACAAATTAAATCTAAAGCACACACCCCAGACACGCCATCGTCCTCCGCAGCTCACTGAAAGGAGCTCGCTGCGGGCAACAAACGCTGCCAACTGCAGCATCCATAGTTTCGAAGGATAGTTTAAGGTTTAATAATTAAGATTTAGTTTAAAAATTGTTTCCAGTCATTCCCCTGTACATAACGAAATAATATTAATGTAGTGCGCGCGCAAAAAGGCGAAAAATGAAGAAAATCAGCGCTCCGACGCTCCTCGCACCGTGATTGGCCCGCGCGGTCTGGCCCTGGGCGTCCGGCAGCGGCGGCCGAGAGCGACGCAAGGGGGGTCGGAGCGAAGCAAAAACATCAAATAAAACAAACTAAATTAAAACCAAATAAAAATACACAAAATTTAAAACAACAAAAAACAACAAAAACAATTAAAATTAGGTTAGATTAGGCTAGATCAGGTGCAGGGTAGACTTAAGTAGATTAGCCAGTTTAGAAATATATAAAAAAAAGTGGAGGGTCTCCTAAATGTCTTGTACTTATTTGGTTTTTAGTTTTAGTTTATTTATCCATTTAATTTAGTGCAAATTTCGTTTGTTTTAGTTTCCCTGTTCATTATTTTATTCTATTTTATTTCATCTTAATTTATCTCAATTATTCACTCACTTCATTTAATTAATATTTAACATTATTTCCATTTTTATCTTCACTCATTTTCTGTAGTTTCATACTTCACTCATCAATTGTAAAATATGTATCATTTTTATAAATAAAATTAAAACAGAAAAGGCTCTAAGAACTACCGTTCGGCAAAGTGAATCGAGGCGAGCGCCCCATTTCTTCTTTGGAGCTGCTTAAACAATGACGGAAACGCGAATAGTGAACCACAATCAAAAACAGTGCAAGTGAACACCCACGTGCGCCGCCTAGACATGGACATACCATAGGGCGGCCACAAAAACTATCAAAAAACTATGAAAATGTTAAATTCCTGCGGAAGCGCTCCCGCAAGGGAGCTGGCCGCCACAAGAAAGTCCAATTGCTCGTGCTGGTCTTCCGGGATTGACTGCGCTTCCCCAGCGTGCGGCTAGGCCGCGATTGGCTGTTGGATCGACACCTTGCTGAGCTGCTAGCCATGCGTGGCTAGGCGTTCGGTGCGGCGAGGCGGCTATGGCGGAAAGGATGAGTGCTTCTTCTTCTACTTTTCTTACTACTTAGACTTTCCCCTTCCCTTTCTATCTTATTTCTCTCTCCATTCTATTAGTGCCATTGCTCTCTGTAGTTTAGTTTCTTTCTGGCCTCTGGTTGGTTAACCACCTCTGGCAGTTCTGACCAATCACACCTCCTTTTTCGGTTTTCAGTATTGGCCCTTCCGGTACAATTGTCCATCGCGGCTCTCTTGCTTTCTGCCGTCCGGGTATTCATAATTTCTTTCAAATTTTGTAAGCGCTTCTCCTATTTGCCCTTCGGGCACACTTGACCACTGACGCTCTCTCTTTCTCGATTCTATTAGTATAGGTATCCTGTAGTTATTTTTAGATTTATTTTATCTCATAGTTCGTAATTTAGCTTTAGATTATTTGTTAAAATAATAGACTTAGTTTTTGTTCATTCTTGCTTTCCTTATATTTGGGTTAAGTTGCTACAACTTTTTTTATTTTTCATTGGTGCAATTGCGACTTGTCTGTA